>JAUMHI010000074.1:12661148-12678290 GCA_032359435.1 Enteromius unitaeniatus | reverse complement strand
TTGAAAACATTTATATATATATATATATATACACAGTACATACACATACATATATGTACATATTTATATATGCTTACTGATCCTAAACTTCTGTTATTTTAGTACACTTGAAATATAACTATAGTAATTTTTATAGTTTAATAATTAATCCCAACATCCCTCAAAGCCTTCCTTACTCCATCCTTCCATTTGTTCATTTCGGCTGTCCTTCTATTGCCGACGTTTTGCCTTTTAATGTCCGAAGCGCACATGACAGCAAGCAGCGTTGCTATTCTTCTTAGTGGACATTTAAAATGCAGACGCGTGAAAATATCCCCAAACTGTTTCTTTATACAAAGTTCACACATACAATTAATGTCACGTCATTATCTCATTTTTAATTTTTTTGAACTTATATGGACTAACCCAGATGTTCGATTTTTACATTGAAATTTTAACCCAAAAGTTGGGTTAGTCCGTATTTGACCCAAAGTTGGGTTGAAACAACCCAGCGTTTTGTAGTGTTACAAACTGGATGTTTATCAGGAACGAAACAGAAAACATTCGGATCCATATGCAAGCTTTAATAAAATCCGAGTTCAGGGTCAAAACAGGCAGGTCACATATCAGCAAACAACAATGGCGGAGGATAGGCGATATACAAGGGGGGGATACATAAATGGAGACACTTCAAAAAGAGTCCTGAACACAAAGCAGAGAAACAAGGAAGTGAGAACGGCAATGAACAACGTAAATAGAAAGTTCATAATAAGAGTCCTGAGACATTACAGAGACAGACGAGCTGTGCTAAGGCACTGAAATGCCATCATGAGAGTCCTGCCGGCACTTTCAGCTGGCTTGTCAAATGTAGAGTGTGTGTGTGTGTGTGTATATATATATATATATATATATATATATATATATATTGTAATAGAAACAGTTATTTAAAATCACAACAATATTTCAAAAGATCACCATTTTATTATATTGTGACCCAATAAATGCAAACCTGTTCACAGGTAAGAAACCTGCATCGTTCAGAAAACATTGAAATTCTTTAAGGCACATTTTTCTCTCTGCGTCTAGCAGTTCATTGTTGAAGCGCAGCTCTCTGATCACATCAGCCAATCAGAAGCCCTCTCAGAGCGAACAAACTCCTGTATCTGATTCTCATCTGTCCCAACACCGCTACATGAACTCCACACGACCCGCCTGCACTTCACCAACAATCAAGACAATTCAGCTCACACTAATCATATGCTCCTCAGGTCTAAACAGTCTGTGTTTACATTATCATTTATTCCACATTTCACATAAATAATGCATGCACCACTTCGCCTGAACTTGAAGTTTAATGCGGCTACAACAGATATTACAATTCCCAGCTCTTGTTTTCACGTAATTACTTCGGTACGAGGTAAAAGTCAATTCGAAAAGCCACCAATTTATCTCCCCATGGGTTTGAGAGATGAGGGGGTGGATTGTCAGGGTTATTTTGGACAGCGGTCTTTGTTTCGAAGTATGTGTGTGTGTGTGATTTGGTGTGCTGTCTAACTCTTGGCTTTGACATTCTCATTGTCGTCCTCCTGTCACCGAGATGAATATGGGCTATCCCAGCACCTGTCTCTCCTCTCATGCCTGCGCCTCCAGACCAGCATTGCAAATGTCACCTTTTTAAATGCAAATGTTGCATTCTCTGTTTCCGTGCTGGCGCCTCGGTCCGGACACCATGTACCGCTGGGAAAGAGATTCTCTGGAGTGTCCGCACCTCTGATTTTATATCCAGGACGTCCACACAAGCGCACATGGCCAAACTCACAGCAGCCGTGTCGAGGGATTATAAGAAAGAGGATTAGATAAAAAAAAAAAAGATGATGTTATGGAAGCTATGAGCATTAGATAAGGATTTCAGTTTGGGTTTAACAAAACACTTCAGCCAAACATGAAACTCGAATTACTCGTTTGATTTCAGTCTGTTTATCACACGGAGCTATCATATAGCATAAGAAGACTTGAAATACATGCATGTATGTTATGGTACCTTTGTGTGTTTTCACATTTGTCATTTTAGTAACATTTATATATCACTGCAGTATTGATAAATGGTAACACTTTATTTTACGCTTACACCTATTAGTTCTTTATTAAAATGCATATTACTAGAATATTAGCCATTTATTAATCACATATTAATGCCTTACAGGATCTTATTCTACATCTCTAATCCTACCCAATACTTATACTTACTAACTATTAATAATTTGATTATATTTTCAGTTTTCATAAAAGTTCTTGCTTTAGTAAATTCTCTAGATTTTGGCATTACATTTTTATTCTTATTATTTCAGTTTTAGTAATTTTAATACTTTTTTCATGTAAAATTGTAGAAAATGTGATTCTAATTACTTTACATTTTTCGTCTGAACTGTGACAGAGATTAACTCTTTCCCCAGTAAACACAGAATTTTTCATGTTTTTCCCTGTTCCCTGCTAGAAAGTGCTGCTCAAAAACACAGACCAAGAAGACACAGAAATGAGCAATCTCATGAGCATATGCATTTAATAAATAATGCAATCATCAACAGTAACCCCATATAAATGAAAAAAAAACGATCAGCTTTTTCCTCAAAATCTACCTACAGTACAGAAAGAATAAGCATGAAGCAAGCTAGAATAAAACGCTGGCAGGGAAAGAGTTAAGGCCGCTTCATAATAATAACAACAAAAACACCCGAGATGGTGGAGGGCCATTTTAATTCAAGTTATTATACGTCATTAAAATATACTGTTTTCCAAATAAATGTCAGCTATGTGCATCTTTAATCTTATTGATTATTGATTAATAACATTGATTAGCATCACATTGTTAGCTTAGCAGCATGCTATCAGTTGTAAACCTCCTTGCTCATGTGCTTCCCTTTAAGGAGTGCCATTCGCTGCTAGTGTTGAGCATTTCAAATCACTCGCTTCTATTTTTTTAGCGTACCTCAGAAGGTAGCTGAATGTAAACACTATATAGCAAGTCTTGGGAACAGAGCTTGTGTTTGATAGTGGCTGTGTAACTGATGGTCTCTGTGATTGAACACGAGTGTATAGTGTACGAGTGTGAATGCGAGTGGGATGTGGCGCCTTGTCGAGGCCTTAGGGAATATTTAACATTTGTAACTCCTGAGATTATAGAGTTTACATTGACTCACAGCTACATATATACACACACACACACACACACAGTAGTCTGCAGAAAGCAGATAAGTCACTGTGTGTGTGTGTGACACATATATAAATATGTATGCTTTTCTTCATGTGAGCGGTTCAGTGCGTATTTAAAAACTAGAGGTTTAATCTAGATTTCAGGCAAGTTTCAAAGTCAGCCAAGTAAATAGATTAGTATTAGCGTATCGGGGTTTAGAGGGATAAGAAATGCAAACACACAAATATAAACACACACACTGGAGTGTATTTGATCTGGGAGTTTGAGGTAGAGCTCTTTTTTTTTCAGAATTGAATGCGAGTTTACTGCACAGCATACACTGTACTGCACTATACTATGTACTTAATGCAGGGAATACTGCATTGTGAACATGATCCGTATGTGTGTGTGTCTGTGTTTTGAGCACAGCGAGTGGCTAGTCTGAACATCAGGGCTCTGATGATTGTGCTTCCTGTGAGCTCTGGGCCTGATTAAAGCTCATTATCCATGGTATCTCGCTCCCTCGCTCTCCTCTTCTGACACAGCTTCAAAGAGACACAACCAGCAGAACGATAGAGGGAGAAAGGGAAACAGGGAATAGATGGATACAGATAAGGAGAGCAAGAGGAACGGAAGGAGGAAAGCAGTTATATAGAGTGTGAGATCATGTATGTGAGTCTAAGCACTATTTTTGATTTCCCGTAATGCTGGCGTTAAAGTGAATGTTCCAGAACCTCTCGTGCTGTATAGATGGCTTTCACACAGGAGGTTGAGTAGCTGCTTTTGTATTTTAGAAATTAGAGTCATCATATTTCGGGGTCCTTGGCTTCGGAAACCAAAGGGGTAGCTCTTGTGATTCATCTCCCAGTTCAGCTGGTTGTAGCAACAAACAGAACAGCTAGTTCCAAGCAATTTAATCGCTGTCGGTGTGAATGCACCTTTGTCGACATCTGCTGATAATTCAAGTGATTGAATCAAAATGGGATGCAGCTCTTGTTCTTACGCGGTATGCAACGGAGATCTTTCAGCCCACTGAACTCCATTATGATGTAGAACTGTAGACCTCTCAGCTACTGATGTGGCATGTTGAATACTTGATTCGTTCCTCCAGCAGTCATACACTCTGCTCTGAAATGAATTATCCCGGCAGAAAAAAGCTGAGACAGTTTTTCCCGTTGGGTTTGCAGATCTGTGCTGTGCACTCGTGAATCAAATAGCTATAGATTCCAGCATTGCTTCTGCCCTGGTAGACGCTCTGCAAGGGGAAATAGATGCGCTTTGCGAAGCATAAATCTTGCCACAATCTGCACTGTCTTTTTTGACTTTTGCTGGTATTGATTTGATGTGTCCAGTCAGTGACTAGTGCTCAATATACACTCTGATCTCAGTACAGAGCTACCATTTCTCCTTGAATGGTGGCTCCTTGCAAAGGCTGTTGGTTTATTTTATTGCGGGAACCACCAGTTATGTCAAGGGTGGCCAATCCTGATTCTGAAGCTTCAGCCCTGATCACTCAAATGGACCTATACAAGATTTTCAGGAGTACTAGACAATTACAGTCTGGAGTTGGAGCAGGGTTTGAACTAAACTCTGCAGGTAGGTAGGAACAGAACAAGGACTGGGCACCTCTGGTCCATGCTGACATAGAATGATGAAGCCTAACTTTTTAGTCTTCAGTTTGGACTTTTAGTTCTTACCCTGCTCCAACAAACCTACAGTATCTGTAAGTGATCAAGTGATCCTTAACACAGTGATTGACTGGTTCGGGTGTATTTAATTAGGGTTAGAGCTACACTCTCCATCCAAGATCTACCCCTGGTATAAACCGTGGTTGGCTTTTGTCGAAAAATCATGTATTCAGAGTTTAATGAAAACTGTGGGAGCAGTACCGTATATGTGTAGTGAGTGATGTGAATTGCAAGAGAGAGAAACAGGGAAATGGGATGGAGAGGTCTGTCGAGGCTGGAGTAATTGCCCCCTGAAGCAAATAATTGTTGCAGGAGCAGGGTGAGGGTGGGGGTGGGTAAAGCATGACCTTACGCCCCGGAACTCCTGCAGTCTTACACATACTGTAGATGAAGAGAAAGAACCCAACATCAGCCTACATTGCCAAAAAGAGTGAATTAAGACAAGAATAGCCAATGTAGGGAACCATGGCTGTTTCACGTGATCCGTGTCAATGTTCCCCAGTGCACTGAACTACATCCAAGTGTCAAGCTGCATTAGTACCCCTGGTCCAGTGTTGTGTGAAGGTCAAGTACAGTAATGCAACATACTGGTCGAACAATTTTAACTTTGATTCTGTTTGCCACAGACTTTAAAGTGCAGTCAATGAATAAAGCGTTTTCTTCGACTTTTTAAAGATCCTTTTTAAAGCATATGTGCCACAAAAGCGTGGCACATTTTAGTCATAAATGTTTAACATTGAATCCACAGCATATTGTAGCGTAATGAAAAATAAAGTGTATTTAAATAATGTTTATTTAATGGCATAATTTTAAATGAATGGTATGGAAGGCCATATTGGTACAAAAGGTTAAACAGTAATCGTAGACATCAATTTAGACCTGGAGGGTAGGAGAGATTGGCAATAAAAGGGTTACATAATAATGGTGAATATCATAGTAACAGAAATAAGGGACAAACTAGTAGTATATGGCCGTAGGAAAAGGAAATAAGGAAGTTAAACTCATTGTGTTCATTATTTTCAACACATTGAACATTCCATATTAATTTAAGAAATTAATAATAATAAAAAACAATCCAAGTTCTAAAATAAGTGGGAAAATACACATCTGTGAATATAATGTATTGATGCAATATTAACAAATAATAATAATAATAATAATAAAATAAATAAAAACCAGCTCAGCAGAAGCATGTATAAATGCACAAAATGTGTACTGTATATTTTTTGGTAAGTAGATTTTTATGCTTTTGAATGTGCATGATTATGTGAGTCTGAGCCATTAATTCCTCATGTGAGGAAAATGTTTCTTAGGAGAGTGAGAAAATGCATCAAACAAAGTAGGAAAAATAAGTAATTGAAAAGCTGAAAGCTACAGCTTGATGGAGGGAATGCGAAAAAGTAAGAGTTTTCCCAAACAGCTCAGATGAAAGAGTGGGAGCGATAGATGAATCACGGCTGACTCTAATCAGGTTATCCTGACACTGGGATGACAGTGCAAGCCCCCCACCACCCTCCGCCTTCATTTCGTTCCACACCGCCAAATGATTATAGATGCTGCCTTCATTTCTTCCAGAGCCACAGAAGTGTATCCCTGCTAAGGATTCCCTGCCTGCCTCCCTCCCCACTGTGTTTCCTCCTCATAAAGACCTTAAGCACCCTCAAGTGTTCCACAACTTCTTCATGGATCTTATTTGTACGTTCATCTTGTCTACCTCCTCCCTCACCTTCCTTCTGCTATTTTTTGTTTTTGTGAAATGTGAGGCAAAAAATGCACTTTCATGTGGAAATCTTTAGCTTTGCACTATGCAGTTGTAAAATAACATATATATACTGTACACATAAACATAAACATAACATTTGCTCACGTCTCCATCTTTAAACGTATTATTTTATTTTAGTAATTGTCATTACCGTATCATTACCATGTCATTTCAGTTATGTCAGTACAGTATGTTTAATTATTTTATTAGTTGTTCCTAGTTAATTTGGGGGTATTTCAATATCTTTCCTGTTATCGTTTTTTTCTGAAGTCCATGATGTGACCCAATCAATGGAAGGTCATCTGACATTCCACTCTAATTTTGTTCCCCATTCTCTGTAGATTTTCCTCTGTCCTTGACATGAAATCTAGCGAGTATGGATCGCTCCTTGCTGCACTAAATTGGGAATGGATTTTTGTTCCAAAAGGTTTTGCTCCGCTTGAAATGTCAAAGACCAATGCAGTTTCTGAACGTCTGAAATTGCTGAATTACTGTGGGTATTTTTGAAGTTCAGATTACTTGGCAACCGGTCACTCCAACACAGTAAAATGGCACCGCCATAAACTTTTCACTTTCTCTGTCTATCTTTTTGTAGTCTCAGTGTGCAATTGTCCGTTGCATCAACCCTCTTTTTTTTTAAATGAGACCTGTGTTGCTGTGTTCTTTCATGTCAAGACACTGGAAAGTCCACAACACTTAATGAAGACTTATTACTTTGAATATTCTGTAAAAATAATTAAACCTCCATCAACATCATTCTGTGTTTTTATCTCTTAAACCACATTCAGAGGTTGCCAGGTCTCTGTATATCCTGCAACTACTCCAGATATTTCTGATATAGTTTTCCGCATATAATATTTTATTATATTTCTACCTATGTGCCCAGAGACAATTCATATAGTACAATCAAGCTTTTCAAGCACCAGGACGTTAAATCACTGTCAGGGTGAACAGGGTACAATTATTTAGGCATGTTTCACCAAACCTTGTTTCAGTCTGGTCTTTACAATTTACAGTTGAAATATTCTTAATAATGATATCTATTCTTGCTCAGATGATGCCAATGCCAACTAAAAAAACAAGGCTATGAAGGATAGATGTGTAGTCCAAATGGGTTGTTATTACTGTGTACCATGTCTCTTATGTCTCCATGCTTACATTTTTGGGGGTTTTGCAGAGGTACAAGTAATCTATATAATAGTGGTCTTTGACAAGAACAAAGAATTAAAACCCTGCCACCCACAACCATGTCCATCTTTAAACGTATTATTTTATTTTAGTAATTGTCATTACCATATCAATACCATGTCATTTCAGTTATGTCAGTACAGTATGTTTAATTATTTTATTAGTTGTTCCTAGTTACTTTGGGGGTATTTCAATATCTTTCCTATTATAATTTTTTTTCTGAAGTCCATGATGTGACCTAATCAATGGAATGTTGTCGTCTGGAATTCCAGATGACAACAAAGAACAAAGAATTAAAACCCTGCCACCCACAACCAAGGTTATCTTTGTCCACGCTGGATTAAATTTCATGCCGTTCCATCTTTATCATGGCCTCATTTATGGCAAATGGTCCGTCTGGACTATTTTGGCGTTTGGCAGCTTGTGCTAATAAGCATGTTGAAGTGTTTTGCTTAACATCATTCCGACTGACCACCCTCAGGTTGGTGGTGGGTGTGAAATGTGGATTCTGCTGGTGAGAGCTAATGAGTGGTGACTGCTCCCTGCAGATTGAAAGCCCTAATTGCTCAATCATGCTCAAGTTCCAGTGCTTCTGGAATCCTGATATTCCGTAAGGGCTCGTGTCCAAAGCTGTCCTCCATTTTAAATGTGTCAATAGGTTCTTGTGCTAAGCTCTTTCCAGACAGGAAAACAATTGGCAGTCAGGTTGAGCCAGAAGAAAGCATGTAGCAACACCCAGTACAGATCACTGAAGCTTTATTGACCAAGTATGTGATCTGGAACTGCCAGAAGCACTCAGACCTCAACTGAATTAGCTCTTTCTTTTCCTCAAGCTTTTTAACAAAAAAATAGGAGACTTTTCAACTGGCTACTTTGTTAAAAAGAAATAATCTATGAGTTGTCACTTGGCTATAGGCTGGCCCGTAAGGTCTATATTGATTGCTTAGTATCAGTATCTAGAAGGCTTAACGTTGTCACTGACCTACTGGCCAGCCGAGGCTATCAAGATCTATAGGAATGTGAACTTCATCCATTTCATTCAGAGGACCATTTATTCCAGCACAAGAAGTGTTATTTTCTCTCTTTTTGTATTGCTGCTCATTCCTGATATTGCAGAGAAGCTGCAAACCCAGAGGGCAGAAGGTAATTTAAAATTAGATGTTGCCATTACCTGTACTATCATCATCAATACTATCATTCATTTATATATTCAATACAGTTGTCCCAATCATTTTTGAAATCATCTAAATATGGTGGTGCTGACCTCAAGCCAAGGCCAATAGATCTGTTGTGGTCCACCCCATTCAGCTTTTTCCCACATAGAGGATTCCCTGGAATTGACCTGCGGTGCCTCTGTTTAACCGTGATAAAAAGTCTCAGAATGATAAATCATTCCCATTATTCTCCATGCGCTCCTGGGAAAGCATGCAGTGTAGAATGAAACCTCACATGACCTTTCTCTCCTGCACTACACATCATAAACCATTAGACTCCATTATGGACAAGGTCGTAAAAGGATATGTCCTTTAGCACCGACTAGTGCCTCGGTTCGGTCATAACTCAGCTGCCATCAGTGCTTAGATTGACAGCACGGAGTTGTCATTGCATGTCAGCTCGTTGATTGGCAGAGGGGCTTTTTCTGAAAGAGGCTGTTTTAGCTTTGAGCTTGACTTAAGGATGATAGACTGTGTCCTTGGAGGGGCAAGACATGGCATCCTGCAGGAACTGGGCTGGTCGTAGTGGAAGGAAGAGCAAAATATCGTTGTGAATGAGAAATCATCACATCTCCCCTCTTGCTTTAGTTACACAGAGCTGATCCAGGCATGGCTTTTTCAGATCGTTCTTCGCTTCCGAGGTATTGATAACGCACCCTTGTTAGGATCTTTGGATTCGCGGCAAAGGAGATGAGCATCACTGAGATTAACTTGGCGCCTGCCTATGTGGATGCAAGTGTGTATTAGGGTACCGCTTTCTGTGTCAAATTAAGTCAATGTGACCGCAGAAAGCAAAATGGAAGAAGCAAGCCAGAAATCAAATACAGCATGCTGTTATTGACTACCCACAGCCCTGTTAACCCTACAAACATCACCTTAAACTGTCTGCTCTGGTAGAGATAACATCACCTTGTTTTGACAGCAGCTCTCGGTAAAGAACAGTTTTGATTTGTTATAATCATTAAGGACATTCTTGAAGCCTTTCCTATTCGAAGAGAACCTGGAGACAACATCTACTTGTCTCTTACATTGTACTTTAGACTCTCACAGTAAATGTTCTTGTCTCAGCTGATTTTTTAACTGAACTTCCTGTCATTTCCAGCTACATTAGTTTTTCCTGGCATAGTGCGATTTAATCAGAAGGAAAAAGATGAATAGGCAGCATTCTGCTGTCTTGCTCCGGAATCTGTAGATTATCCTGACAAGGAGGTGAATCGGGAGCCCTCAGTACTCCTGAAACATGCCAAGAAATGTCACACAGCCTTGCTGATCCCTGAGCAGTGAGTTAAACAGGAGAAGCATAACAGCCTTCTGGCTGCTGGCTGTACAAATAAAGGGCGACACACAGCACACAGAAGCAAATCAGATGCAGGGGCCTCGTGTGTATTTGCATGACCTTGAGACAAACTGTTTGGGCAGGTAGCACTTCATCTTGCCTTGTGTTTGTCCCATTGGTAAGGTTTTATGGATTCAGGACGTTATCCTTCGGTATCTGATCTTCAGGAAAAAAGAGTCTAAGTAAACTTTGCAGAAAGACGAATGCGCTCATACTTTTAGAGACACCTTTCTTTTTGCTACTGTGGTTCACCAGAGACCCATTTGATTGACAGCTATAGTATTAAGAGAGGCCATTCTTCTATTAATTGCCTTATATAATAAACCTTCACAAGTAAGGTTGGAAACTGAGTGTATGAACTGCTTACATTAAAGTGCCCCAATTACGGATTTTTGAAAATGACCTTTTTAAGTGAATAATATCTGAAAGTACAGTGTATAAAGTTATTGTCAAATCGTTGAAATAGTCGTTTTTAAAACAAATCCCAAGTCGTTTTTATGTCAAAAAATTACATCAAACATTAGCATATTGCCTGTCCAGTTGTTGGTCTTTTGGCACTGGTCTGAATGAAAATGGAAATTCGTTCTTTGCCACTAGATTGCGCTTTTAAAAATAGCTTTTTTCCAGGTAACGGCTGTTCACCAAACAGCACTGCACTCACAAACGCTGCTTTGTCAGGCATGAAACCAATTGGATCAATCACTGCAGATTTGCATCACACAAAATTAAACTCAAAAAAATTAATCATTGAGTGAATCGTTTAGGAGTTGTTGAGCAAATAAGGTAAAAATAAATGCATATTATAAGACAGGGAAAAAGATTTTCTACTTTGCATGCGTGTCCCAAGAGCACTAACAACAAGAAACAAATTATTTTCCTGAAGATGTTTTTTTTTGTAGGTGATTTATGCATATTGAGCTACAATGGATGCTATAACTGTAAATTATTTCATTCTTTAAATCTAAAAATCTTGTTAACCACCATTTATGACTTGTGTGGAGTTTGGCTGATTTAAATATCACGTTATCGACATTAGATGAACAGTTAAGGTTAATGTGGTTCAAATGACTCATCAAACAGCTCTGGTCTCTTGTAACACAAGGCATTTAGCTCAGGTACAATGCACCAGCCCCCCTCCTTTCCACGCACTTCTCCTCCAGTTATCTTTGTCACTGATGTGCAATGCTAACAGCTGTGTTCAGACCACTGTGGCTTTGCTCACTGCAAAGAACGTTCACACTAAGCACATGTTGTGTTAATGAGGAACAGAGATGCGGTTAAGGCCCAGGGCACCAACATGGTTCGCACCATCGGCACCACGACTGGGGAATAGTTGCAGTTTGGCTTAACTCAGCCCAAATGTTTCCACTTTGTGCTTTTCCAGGACTACATGACTTTCCCAAATCTGAAGAATCAAGAGTCAGAGTGATGGGCTCAGATCAAAATGACCAAACGCAACTTTGATTCATGGCTGTCAGTATGTCACTCCCTTTCTGAACTCATGGTATGTAAAGGGCTCTTGGTCTTGAAAGTGAGTTGATAGAGCTCTGGGATTCCATCATGAAGGGAATGAGTGAGGAGAGGAAAAAATGGCAGCACAGCATCATGGTACAATGGGTCCTACAGGGCTCCGTTGCTGAATGTGGTTGCTGATTGTTTCATCATGTATCATTTCAGTTTTTTGCTTTTAGTTGCAACGAGACTAGATAGTCCTCCATTGTGGAGCTAGCAACATTTTATTTGACATGACGGCATGTCGATCTTCACTACTTTGGTGGATGAAATAGTTTCTCATCTTCTGTAATGTCTTGATCAAATTTCTGTTCTTCTGTCTTTTCTTAGTTCTCGTTAACAATTCTCATTGCAAAAAATGAACAATTGTCTTTGTTTCCCCATGTCATCAAAGCACGCGATGTGAGTTGCAAGATAATGCGATTATCAAACCTAAGAGAGGTTAACAGCACAACTTTCAACAGAAATGATTAGTTAATTAATAAAGTTGATTAGTAAGTTTAGTACGTACAAGTATACCCACTGAGATATTCTTCAGAAAAAAATGATGTTACTGAAATTGTTGTGTCGGCAATATTTGTTTGAATTGCTAATACTAATGTTTGCATCATTAAAATGGATGCAAAATGCTTGAGATATACCTGTTTGAGGTCGATTGTGTCAGCAAAGTAAATTTAGAGAACAGCTGAGGTTTACTTGAGATTTCATCTGTTCTTAGTTGTTTGTGGTCCTAGTTGTTTTTTATCTTTAATATTTTAGCGGCATTTACACAGGCGATAGAACTTCTCAGAAAGGGTTTCAGCATGTTGACTGTAAATTTTTTTGCATAATACTTGTCGTTTTGTACATCCCTCCCTGCTGAACCAGCCTTAGCTGGTTTAAGCTGGTCTTCTTGCCTGTCTAAAGCCTCTTTAAAACCAGTCAACACTCCAACCTGACCAAGATAAGATAACAGCTAAAGCGTGACACAACAATATCAGTCCACAACACAACCTTATTAATTGGAAAGGGAGCTTTTGTAAAATGCTGCATTTGAAGTTGCTCCCAACCACTAGGGGAAGTAAATTACCATAATTTGTATTTACCGCCTTACAATCTTTACAAGAAACTCTTGAGAACCAACCTATTTTTGTTATGCAATTAAAGCATTTTGAATTAACTTGATACAATTAATTTACCTTGCTAGCTAAATAATTACCCTAATTAACTAAAGTAGGAGCAAAGCTGCGGCATTAGAAATGGTATCCATGGGAATGCCTTTGAGCAAGAAAAATGAACCAACATTGAAGATGATTATTATTGCACGAGTACTGGCGACTATATACGAGTACATTAATTATATGGTGCGAACAAATGAAAGGGATTTAGGTCTAAAGTAAAACAACAAAGCTAGCGTTTCCAGAAGCTTCTCTTGGTGTAATGTCAAATCTTCGTATTATTCAGCATTTCATTTGTGACTGTTTGTCCCTTTTGTGGCTCTGTGCTTGAGCAAGGCACCTTTTGTAGTTCGTACAGCAGCATTTCACCTCATTTAGATTAACAGAATTCTTTTATGCCATGTAGTGTCCTTTTATTTTTTTGTCATTTCTTCATGCAAAATTGACAACCAATATTAGAATATTTCCATTGTATCTGCACGGATAGTCTTGTGGGCAGGGTGTCCCAAGTTTCGAATCCCACCTCATTTCATTGATCTGTTCTGAGCTGCTGCTAAAATGCCAGAAAAAAAGAATGTAAACAGTAGTGCTAAATCATAGAAAAACACTAGGAACTCCCTAAGAAACACCTTAACAATCACTCGCCATACTAGCATTGTGACACTAGCGTCGACACTAGCGCAGTACCAATCACTATTTGTTCATAGATTGTAAAAATCCTGGTAAGTGTTAAAGTTTTCAATGTTTGTTTACTTCGCTAAAGCTAATGTTAGCTGTTCAGTATCAGCTCATTTGCTGAATGTCAGGAGTTGTTGATAATATACCAGTTCTAATTACAATAAAACACATTCAGTTGCAGAATTATGTTCGCTGTAATCATGCCATATTTGCCTGTGCTATACTACGGCCAAGATACCAGTTTACAAGCCACTCTAGCTGTTTTGCTAATTAAGCCTCCTGTGTGGAAATTTCAACCAACTGGCTCTAAAGCTTGGATTGAAACAGCTGTTGGTTTAGCCCTCCGCCATGGTTAATTTATCTAAACCATCCCATTTCCAGAACCCCTTTCCATGGGATGTTTTATTACCCCTTTTCGACAAACCATCTGTACCTTGAAATTACACTATGATTGTGCATAATGAATTATATTGAACCCCTTAAAGAACTGCTGTGTGTTTTAGCTTCAAAATGTATCACTGCAAAGCTATAGTATTCCTCATCTCAACTTTTTTTCCACAAAAAATAAAGATGAAAAAGAACGGTAGCATGAAAAAACCTACAGTAGTATTCAGTCATTAACTCCCTTAGCTCGAGTGGAGATGACCTTCATGACTGCTCTCCACAGACCAATAACGATCAGTGAATTTGCGCCAATGATTCCTGCACATTTTGAGTTACCAACTCAATAATGAGTGTGAGAGAATCTACAAGATGAATTATTTCCCAGTCAAATAACCAATTTGGATTAGCGTCAGTCTCGTGCACTTACTCAACCTTGATTTTGTGCGACGGACTGTCGAAAAAAACTTTCCAGGGTCGTTTCAGAAAATGAGGTTCACGTTGGTCTTTATTACAGCACGGCCTTTACATTATCACTAATTATCAGACTTTCCAAACCCAGTGACCCGCAAGAGCTCACGAACTCAACGACATGCAGAGGTGTTCTCGCTCGAATCTAATGATCTGCCTTCGTTTTAACGATTTGGCTCGGTTGATTGCCTTCATCTCAACTCACTCCCACAAATCAAGAACTTGCAACCTGAACCTGAATCTCCACCGGCCCACGTTGACTCAAAGTGGCGTGGAGTCGAGGCCAGACCTGGTGTAATAACTCACTAATGAAGTTATATGGAAATTGGATGGCTGCATGCACACAGATGTGTAGAGTTAATTAACACTCAGCTATTCATAGAAGTAGGTGCACAGGTGCCGGGAAACTGACATTTTGAGGGAATGGGTCAATATGGTAAGATGGAGCAATGAGAAGTTGGCCAGCGTAGGGTGGACATGATGTTAATGGATGGAGGAGAGAGTCGGGCTCATTTGCAGCAACATTTTAATTACGAGGAATACATTTACGCTTACTGCTGCTGTGGAGCTTCCAAGTTTCACAGATTTAGAATAGCTATTTCCAGGGACAATGAGTGCTTAAAATCGACATTTGCAATCTTTATGGTACCACTTGTAAGCTTCTACTTTCAAAACGTATTCAGTGTAATTACTACTAATCATTTAATAGTTTCGACCGTAATATTTTGATCCTAGTATTTTCCTACATATTGAATACTCCTTTTCTATGACGAATGTTTGTAATTCCTGTTTTTTTTTTTTTTGTTGTTGTTTTTTTAAACATAGTCCAAAAAGGTTAAGGTGAACTATTCTGATAAAATAATGAAGAAATATTCTTGAAAATAATACCTGATTTGACATTTATTGCTTATTATTAATTAAAGTCATGTCGTGCCACCAACATAAAGAAAAAAAAATAATACAAAAATAGCAGTTTACACATTTTTGTGTGTCTTGGTCAATAAGTCAATTAAAATATTTCATAATTTGACCTTTTTATGAAAAGCAAATTTAGTTTAGGTTGTAAAATATCATGTTGTGTAACTCCCCAATATATATATATATATATATATATATATATATATACTATATATGTGTGTGCACTGTTTATTTATTATTCATGTATAGAGACACACACATACAGCATATTTTTTCAAAATATTTACATGTATTCAAATCTAAATATTTATATTCATGTAATGTGTATTTATAAATGTATTTAATATATAAGCAAAAATAAGCTGCATGAATCTGTGTATTATATATACATAATAAATACACACACATATGTAAAAATATTTTGGATGCGTGACATAAGAGACAGGGACGTGCGGATCCATTCGTGAGGCTTTATTGAAATATATGGTCATACAGGTGGGGTCGAGAAAACAGCAAAGAAGAATGGTGGAGGCAAACACAGTCCGGTACAGAAGCAGCAAAAGCATCGGCATAAACAATATCCAAAGGGGGCAAAGACAGCAACAAAACGCAAGACAATGAAAACACAAGGAAACGCTTTACGTGAGATAAACTCAATGCTCAGTGGAGACTGGAACACAAACAACTCTTTAAATACACATGATGAAAAGAGGACGAGAGGATGAGGGAGGAGGAGCTAATCAAAACCATAGTGATAAACAAGGGGGCGGAGACACAAGGGAACAAACTTTTTAAACATAAAAGTTGGCATGTTGCCTGTTGAGCTGCTGTCATTGAGATGAATGCTACTGTAAAGCTTACGGATAGCTTTTTCCTGCTATTATAGACATCCTCAGCCTGCCTTCGGCAGTAGAGGTTTCTCATGCCATGGCTTTCCTCAAGCCCCTGAGCGCAGTTTATGCTCAGCAAGAGATCCTATGGCACATCCTTGTGTTGAATGACATTCCACTCAGCCAAATTCCCTGCTTGGCTCTTCGGACTGGCTTCGGATCAGCCATTCAGTGAGGTTTGGTCTGGTGCCACGTTTGTCAAGATGGCTTTGTCCGGGATTTCCGTGGCTGTTCCAGCACTCTCTTTAGCCATTTGCCAGATTGTTTATTCCCAGAATAGTCATATTACATCTGCATGCCTGATTAAAACAGCAATTGAAGGACTTTGACTCAATGCTGAGCAAATGATGTGAGCTGATGAAGTCGAATCAATACAGATATTTATGAGAATGCTGAGGCTAGTTTGAGAATGTTGGGACAGATTGGATTAGCATGGCTCAGGATCTATGTTTTCCACATACAGTATACTGTAACACAAATCACATTTTATGGCCCATTGGTTGATTTTATTAAAATGAACAGATTTGAGCTTTTTCTTTCTTTTGTTAAAAGTTATTTAATCTTATCCTACTTAGCCTAAACCTACCATAACTGTCTACTCTGAGAGTTAGTAGACATGTTGTTGCAAATTAACGAGAGTTGAAGTAAATCAGTCGTGGGGGCAGTCGTGGCCTAATGGATAGGGACTCGGACTGGGAACTCAAAGGGCTGAAGAAACCCAAAGGTGCCCCGGGTTCGAGTCCCGGGTCCAGTAACACCTTCCATGCCACGACTGAGG
>JAUMHI010000074.1:12604016-12645821 GCA_032359435.1 Enteromius unitaeniatus | reverse complement strand
CTTTGAGGAAAGCCCTTATATGGAGCTGATTTGGGTGTGTATTATTCAAATGACTAACCTTTAAAGACCTTAACCTTTAAGACTTAAAAATTTTAAGTTAAGTCAACTTTTCATTTCTTACAGTGTTGAATCATTGAAAGTTGCTGCTTACCTAAGGTTACATTTCAGTTTTGGAGCAGAGCTGGAAGATGTTCTACCGTTGCGCGTCCATCATATTCTCTCCTGAAATATAAACCTTTTTTTAAATGGGTGCTGGTTTGTTATTGTGATGGACAGATTGACGTGGCTATTCGAAGCGTGAACGGTTTCGACGGTTTTAATAGCTGAAGGCTGACTGCTCATTCAGTGTCTTTCTGTCCACCTACGAAATCGTCCTTCTGGAGCTTCTAGACATGAATATTCCTCCCAATATACCTACTAATAGAGTCTGTGTATGACAACAGCTGTCAGACAGAGTATAGATATATAACAAGCAAAACTCACCCGATAAATTTTTACTGATGCTTCCAATATCGACTCACTTGACTATTGAAATATCACCAAATCTGAAAATCTGTACAGTAAAGCGCCCCTCAATCTCTCAGCGGTAATAAGAAATCCGAAATCTGCACAAATGTACTTTCTTTGCTTCTGTTATTTGGCTTTCTGAGTGCACAACTGTTTTTATGTGCCACTAGATAGCGTTTCAGATGAGATCTCGACTCTTGTAATGGTTTTGCATGTTGCCACTGCGTTGGATCCCACTGTGAAATCCCAGCTGTCTATTTAGGAAATGTGTGGAAAAACTGTCAGTGTTAATGGATGATAATCATCATGTTTGGGTTTTGGTGGAGAAATATGATCACTTTTGTCTTGCTGTCAAAATGCATTAGTTTGTTTCGTCATAGTATTTGGAGAAATGTAGCATGACAGTGACTTGTTCCTTGATTAATGGATTCTCTGCAGTGAATGGGTGCCATCAGAATGAGAATCCAAACACCTGATAAAAACATCACAGTAATCCACAATTAACTCGAGTCCATCAATTAATGACTTAAAAAGTTGCTTTGTGTTCGTAAGAAACAAATCCATCTTTAATACATTTAACTTTCATTTTAACTTTCTTTGAATTGTGTATAATGTCACTGAGAGGATAAAGTGTTCTTGAGCTCAGTGTGGACTGAAAAATGGTGCACGTAATACCAGGAATGCGCATTAAGAATGTAAATTAGCCAATGTTAAATAGCCAGCATGCAGAAAAGCCAAAGCAGCACTAAACATGTAGACATACATGTTCTGTAATTAAACCCTCTCATAATCAGACCGCTGTGAACAGCATGTGATTAAGATAGTTAATGTACTATTGCATGTGCCGCCTGCTGCTCTTTACATTACAATAATGTAAAGCTTGCTTGAGTCGTAATTGGGCCAATTAATATTTTTTTTTAAATAAGTGTTCATTCATTTCACTAATTTAAAAATGTATCCTTTTATTATGCATTCATATATTTAAATAATAATAAATACATAAATTTTTATATATATATATATATATATAGATATAGCTATTTATAGATATATAATATTTATTATGTATCATTATATATGTTATTTCATACAATAATAATTAAATTAATCAATGTATCAATTAATTTAATTGGTTAATAATGATTGAATTCAATAATATTTGCTAATACATTTTATTTGATTCAGTTAAGACATTTAATTCTTTATTAGTTTAAAAAAAAGGTTAGTTAATTGTATTCATTCTTTCATTTAAAATAATCAGTTTATTTAATCATTAGTTTAATTTTTTTTCAGTGATTTTGGTTTATTCATTATATTTTCTTCTTTCAGTGTTTTTCCGTTCTAGGCATTGATTCATTCATTCCAATTCCAGATTTTTTGCTGTTTTATTAACTACGAAAGACAAGAAATGACTTGAAAATATATTAATACATAAATGCATACAGAAATAAATAAATGAATAATTAATTTATACTATAAGTCATTTCTCGTCCTCCATAAGAAAAGATATAAAGGTAGTGATTGGCTTAGTTTCAGAAATTAAGTTGAGTTTAAACTACTGTCGTCTGCAGATAAGCACCAAAACACAACACATCAGCACCGTCTCGACCAAGCAGGCCCCGTCTCCCTCCACGTTTGCAGTCTTAACAATAAATACAGCAACCCTTCGACGTGCAGATGCTGAACAGATACTCTTTATTAGGTTTTTATAGGAAGAAACACTTCAGCCAGAACTGCGCTTTTGATTGTAACCATAAAAAATATATTAAGCATCATTTAAATGCGGATCTCTATCAACAAACAACAGAACAACATGTGCGTTACAATTTTAAACAGTAACCGAGCCAATAAATACACAATTTAAGAGCTCATGGAGGACTGAGGGAAACATTCGGTGCCCCAACAGCAAATACAAACCTGATGCTATCAAAACCCAAACACGCAGCTGGATGAACCTACAGACCAGGGGTGGTGAAATTAACCTCACGCTCTTCGATTCGGAGAATATACGGTCAGCCGCTGATCGCATCAACAAACAGTTCCTGTTCAGGAGAGATTACCACATTAATATGTCAGAAAGTGACTTTAAAGAGCCGTTATGGATGTTACCGGTGTGACCGCTAATAAACCCCACCTCTGCAATTTGTCCCATGAACGTCGTTGAGGTGTAAATCACTTTTAGTAGCCTGTGTGAGATTCTGGTACATAAATGTGTTTGTGTGTTGTTTTTATGTCTGCTTGGAGTGACATGGTACATTTTCATCGACTGACCGTTACTTTTCTTTAATATGCAATCCTTTGTTTGATGAAGTGAACATCTGGAAAAGTAAAGAGAATACATAAATATAGACAAACGTAAATTATCAGTTAAATATCAATGATATTGAGAATTAATGAGCATCAGTTAAAAAAACACCACAAAATGCTACGAATAGATAACAATGAACTAAAAGCAAAACACAAACCTGCATAAACTGTTCACTTCATAAAATCAGTTTTTTCAGACAACCTTGTGAGGCTAATTTACCTGAAATCATGTGGACTATATTAACATGTTAATCTGAACTGTTATTTTTTTTTAGCCATGTTTTTTTTTTATTAAAACACAACTTCTGTTTATTATTATATTGTTTAATAATTTCTTATTTATTTATTTTGTTACATTTAAACATTTAAAACCTGCTTTATTTAACATTGAGTCTTTCGTGTCATTTGCCTTGCTTTGTTTTATTGTTTGTTTTTTGTTGTGCTGCTGTTTTTTGTTTGCTTTGCTCTGTTTTTTGTTTTTATATTTATATTTGTTTTACTTTTTGTTTTATTTTGCTTTGTTGATTGATTGTTTTGATTTGCTCTGTTTTGCTTTGGTGTGTGTGTGTGTTTTATTTAACTTTTTGTTGCACAAGTTTTGCTTTTTGTTTTTATATTTGTTTTGCTTTCTGTTTTTTGTTTCTTTTTTTTGCTCTGTTTTGCCTTGATGTGTTTTGTTTTGTTTGTTTATAATTTTATTTTGATTTTGGTTGTGTTTGTTGCTGTTGTTTGTTTTCTTTTGTGTTTTTTGTTTGCACTGTTTTGCCTCACTTTTTTTTTCTTTTTGTTTTGTTTTATTACATTTTTTATTTATTTTTGTTTTTACAATGCTTTTGTTTTTTCATACAAAAAGTCTATAAAACAGTCATCTTGCTTCACACAGTGAAAGAGTTTTCATCAAATTAATTAAGAGAGACTTCTGAATGAATTTGGATGGTTGGAAGCTGCTAAGTCATGTCTGCCTGTGGTCAGATTAGCACTTAACATCACTCTCTGACACATTCATCATGACGGGCTCCCACAGGCTCTTATAGACTAATAGTGCTAAAAGAGAGAAAACGAAGAAACAGAGATAATTGCGTCTCGTTATGAGTTCAGGGACACAACTATTCCAGCTGATTCAAGGCCAAATGTTCTGTAATGTACAGTGTTACTGTAAGAAGTCAGGCTGCAGTTTTCACATCTCGTTTTCTTCTCCTCCTTTTGCTCTTGTACAGTCATAGGGACCTGAAGCCAGAGAACCTGTTGCTGGATGAGAAGAATAACATCAGGATAGCAGATTTCGGCATGGCATCCCTTCAGGTGGGAGACAGTCTGCTGGAAACCAGCTGTGGGTGAGTCATTATAACACTAATGATCCGACTGTCAGTGCTTTCAGCGTAGACCGAAAACATTTAGGTCTAATTTTAAGATTGATGTAATTGACTTGCGTATGCAATTTCCATCCATTAGAATTCCACAGTTAACATAAGCTATCTAATAAACATAATGCAATGCATATTGCATGCATACATAGATACTGGTAAGTAGAGTTTCTGTAATATTACTAATAAAGTAAAATTGTTTACTATTATTGTTAATTGTTAACTACTAGGTTTACATAAATTGGGTTATACTGTATGTGTGTGTGTATGTATATGTATGTCTGTGTATGTCCAAACTTTGGCTTGTACTGTATGTATATATATATATATATATATATATGTGTGTTTCTTACTAATTAACCCTGATAAGGCACACCTGTGCAGTGAAAACCATTTCAGGTGACTACCTCTTGAATCTCATCGAGAGAATGGCAAGAGTGTGCAAAGCAGTAATCAGAGTAGTAATCAAAAGGCTATTTTGAGGAAAATAGAATATAAAAGATGTTTTCAGTTATTTCACCTTTTTTTGTTCAGTACATAACTCCACATGTGTTCATTCATAGTTTTGATGACTTTAGTGAGAATCTAGAAAGAAGAACACATTGAATGAGAAGGTGTGCCCAAACTTTTGCATAAAACTATGTATACATACATACACACACAGTACAGGCCAAAAGTTTGGACACACTGTCTCATTCAATGTGTTTTCCCCTTGCAGAATCTGTAAAAACAAAATAAGAAAGCTTATACAAAATGCCTGTTATTTTCTAGTTTAGTATGTCCCGATTAAGATATTTACACAAAAGATGTTTTACATGTAATCCACAAGACAAAAAATAGGAAAAAATATTAAAATAACCCCCCTCAAAAGTTTGGGAAAGCTCGGTTCTTAATACTGTGTACTTTTTTTTTTTTTGTGACGGTTGTTCATGAATCCCTTATTTGTTCTGAACAGTTAAACTGAGCACTGTTCTTCAGACAAATCCGTCAGGTCCTGAAGATTCTTCAGTTTTCAAGCATATTTTGCATATTTGAACCCTTGAAAGCAGTACTACTGTATATGGGGAAAAAAAAGAAATTTAAACAAAAGAAGAAAACTTTGAAGATATTCATCCTATTCAAAAGTTTTCTGTTCTTAATGCATCGTCTTTCTTTCTGGAGCATCTGTGAATGTTTGATAGGTTTTTTTTAATAGTTGTGATTGAGTCCTTAAACTGTCCTCAGTGTGAAAAGATGGATATCAAAATCACGCAGTCACCATTGAAAAGGGTTCAAATATGCAAAGATGCTGGAAAACTGAAGAATCTGCAGGACCTGGTGGATTTTTCTGAAGAACAGGGCTCAGTTTAACTGTTCAGAACAAACAAGGGACAGGTAACCGTACACAGTATTAAGAAATCTATTTTCAAAGTTCTCTAGAGTTGCCTGTAAAGTTGAATGAATGAATAAAATAAAAGCACAGTCACAAACGCATTTGTATATGTGTCAGAATATATTATATTTGGTGATTACACTTATCAGAGTCTTTTGAGATGTTTGTATTTCTATTTTGTTCTCCTGAACTCTCATTATATTACTAGTTAAGCTTTATGGGTTATAATGTAGTTCTTCATAAGCACTCTCTGACCCACATTAAACAACTTTTTGCTTCTGTACCCTTAAGACTTCAAATATATGAATGTCTCTTATGACCAGCTTTTTTATGATTGATCTGTTAGGATTTTTTTCATGTGAAATGAGTAACATCCTCTCTGCAGACTGTTGGGAAAGACCAGCAAGGAGCTTTGTCATAAAGAATGAATATTCAGTATTTTTTGATTCAAACAAGCAAAAGATATTGAGTTTTTCATCATTATAAATGTACGTCTTTATTTCATAAACTGTCAAAGTCTTATTTTACTTCATCTAAATAGTGAACTGTCAGTACACTATTGCTAATTAGGCAGATGAGCATGAAAACTGTCCAGAAATGTCTGCTACATATTTCATCACAGAATCAACTAATAAATTATCTTGTTTTCTTGTGCAGGGAAGAGTATTTTAGGACTGGTAATATATATATATATTTCAGTGTTTTCAGTGTTCTTGTTTTTTTTTCATAATTTGTGAAAATACATAAGTACTGGCTGACTGTGTTTTCTTTATGCAAAACATGAGTTATCTTTATGGTTTGATGGTGATGTTTCTGCAGAGCTTGTGTGTGACTGAGACATGCTCAGCTCGACTACAGCTTCAAACATGAATCAATTATTCATTCAGAATTTAAATAAATGAAAACATACTTCTAGAAAACATACACTACCCTTCCAAAGTTTGTGGTCCGTAGCATTTTTCAGTATTTTCAAAAGAAGTTCACCAAGGCTGCATTTATTTGAGGGAGGAACTGTAATATTTTGAAATATTATTGCAGTTTACCATAGCTGTTTTCCATTTTAAAGTCATTTATTCCTGTGATAAAGGTTAATTTTCAATATCATTACTCCAGTATTCAGTGTCCCATGATCCTTCATCATTCTGATGCTGATGTACTGCTTAAGAAACATTTCTGATTAATAGCAATGATGAAAACACTTGTCCTGCTTAATTAATTGATTAATTAAAATGTATCGAAAATGAAAATAATAATATTAATATTAATAACAAAAAATCAAAAACACACAACAAAATTTGGAAATGTAACTAAAATTAAAATATATAGAAAATGTGTAAATAAAAACTATAAAAAAAAACAAACAAAAAAAAGAAGATCTAGATCTCAATCATACTAAATAAAAGAAAGTACAAAAGAACACAATTTATTTGAACAATAAATATTTTGTAATTATAGTACTGTAAAAGTCCATAATTTTAATCTATATAATATATGCTTTTTTAAATAAAAGCATGCATTTCTTTTACAAATCTTTGCATTGCTTTTATTCATAAATGTCCAGTTAATTTAACAGGATGTCAATCATTTTAAAGCAGCCAATGAACTCTGAGCTGACTTGTATGACCCGCCCCCTCTGACATCATCAGTGTGATTAGCCAGCGGTAGGCCTGGCCCGGAGAGATATGAGCACGACTCATTTATTGCCCTACATTTCTTTCTTAATGTCATTATTTCTCTTTTCAGTAACTGACTTGGCCTCACACGAATGTCACAAAGCCTCGTGTCTGTCGTCAGTAGATTACTTGTGCTGTGTTCGGCCGACCTTTAGGATCACAGCCAGCAGTGGTCATAGATTACAGCTGAATGCAGTGAAATCAGCTGAGGTTATATAAGGAGCGCTCGGATCTCCTCGCAGCGGCGTGACTCAACACTCAACATCTATCTCCATGAATCTGTGAAGCTCTCATCAGCTCTCGAGCAGATCTGGCTGATTCTGAACCCTGTGTCCTTGATGTTTTCCACTGACCCCACAGCTCCTGAAAGAGCTTATGTTCAGACAGTGTCTGGCCGACTGTGCATTCAGTACATCACACTGATTATTTCTGAACATTACACAGATTACTCAACACTTACACAGATATATACACATATATACATATACGTGTTCACCTTTATGCAAAAGAAGAACAGATGTTTGAACTTATTTATTTATTCATTTGTGTAATTTGCTCATTTAAATTTGTTTATTCAAATATTAATTCTTAAAAAAAACATTTATTTGTTATATGTGAAATGCTAGTTTTATTTATTCTTTGATTTGTTTTATTTATTTAATTAATTAATTGTTTTATTTATTTATTCATTAAAAAGGTCTCTTTTAAAGATATTTTTATTCACTTGTTTTATTTATTCTTTCAGATATTTATTATTAAAAAGTGCATTCCTCTGATTCATTCATTCATTATTTGGGCAAATATTTGATCATTAATTTTATTTTTATTCATTTATTCAATTTTAATTCATTTGTTCATTCATTCACACAGACACACATAATTAAAAATGTATTTATTTAATTCATATACTCATTTAAATTCAAATTAAGTTAATTCATCCATTCATTCTTTCAGTCATTCGTTCATTCATTCTGTTAGTTGTTTGTTCATTTATTCATTTATTTGTTCATTCATTCTGTCAGTCGTTCATTTATTCGTTCGTCCAGTCATTCTGTCAGTCATTCATTCATTGTGTCAGTCATTCATTCATTCTGTTAGATGTTCGTTCATTTATTCTGTTAGTTGTTTGTTCAATCATTCTGTTAGTTGTTCGTTCATTTATTCATTCATTCATTCGTTCATTTATTCTGTCAGTTGTTCGTTCATTCATTCTGTTAGTTGTTCGTTCATTCATTCATTCATTTGTTCATTCATTCTGTTAGTTGTTCGTTCATTTATTCATTCATTCGTTCATTTATTCTCTCAGTTGTTCGTTCATTCATTCTGTTAGTTGTTCGTTCATTTATTCATTCATTCGTTCATTTATTCTATCAGTTGTTCGTTAATAAATTCTGTCAGTCATTCGTTCATACATTCATTCTGTCAGTTGTTCATTTAATAATTTATTCGTTCGTTCATTAATGTCAGTTGTTCATTCATTCTGTCAGTTGTTCGTCTATTAATTTAATCGTTCATTCATTCATTCTGTCAGTTGTTCGTCTATTAATTTAATCGTTCATTGTGTCAGTCATTCATTCATTCTGTGAGTCGTTCGTTCATTCATTCTGTCATTTGTTCGTTCATTCATTCATTGTTTCAGTCATTCATTCATTCTGTCAGTTGTTCATTTATTCGTTCGTTCATTCATTCTGTCAGTTGTTAATTTATTTGTTCGTTCATTCATTCTGTCAGTTGTTCATTTATTCGTTCGTTCACTCATTGTGTCAGTCATTCATTCATTCTGTGAGTTGTTCATTCATTCATTCTGTCAGTTGTTCATTTATTTATTAGTTTGTTCATTCATTATGTCAGTCGTTGCTTCATTTATTTGTTTGTTCATTCATTCTGTCCGTTCATTTATTAATTTATTCATTCATTCATTCATTCATTCTGCCAGTCGTTCGTTCATTCATTCTGTCAGTTGTTCATTTATTTGTTTGTTCATCCATTCTGTCAGTTGTTCATTTATTAATTTATTCGTTCGTTTGTTCATTCATTATGTCAGTCGTTCATTCATTCATTCTGTCAATTGTTCATTTGTTTGTTCATTCATTCTGTCAGTTGTTCATTTTTTAATTTATTCGTTCGTTCATTCATTCTGTCAGTCATTGCTTCATTCATTCTGTCAGTCGTTCATTCATTCATTCTGTCAGTTGTTCATTTATTAATTTATTTGTTCGTTCGTTCATTCATTCTGTCAGTCGTTCGTTCATTCGTTCTGTCAGTCGTTGCTTCATTCATTCTGTCAGTCGTTCGTTCATTCATTCTGTCAGTTGTTCATTTATTAATTAATTTGTTCGTTCGTTCATTCATTCTGTCAGTCGTTCGTTCATTCATTTTGTCAGTTAATCATTCATTCATTCTGTCAGTTGTTCGTTCATTCATTCTGTCAGTTGTTCATTTATTAATTTATTTGTTTGTTCGTTCGTTCGTTCATTCATTCTGTCAGTTGTTCATTTATTAATTTATTTGTTCGTTCGTTGATTCATTCTGTCAGTCGTTCGTTCATTCATTCTGTCAGTCGTTGCTTCATTCATTCTGTCAGTCGTTCGTTCATTCATTCTGTCAGTCGTTCGTTCATTCATTCTGTCAGTTATTCATTTATTTGTTTGATTCATTCTGTCAGTTGTTCATTTATTAATTTATTTGTTCGTTCGTTCATTCATTCTGTCAGTCGTTGCTTCATTCATTCTGTCAGTCGTTGCTTCATTCATTCTGTCAGTCGTTCATTCATTCATTCTGTCAGTCGTTCGTTCATTCATTCTGTCAGTTATTCATTTATTTGTTTGTTCATTCATTCTGTCAGATGTTCATTTATTAATTTATGTTCGTTCGTTCATTCATTCTGTCAGTTGTTCATTCATTCAAATTTATTAATTTATTCGTTCGTTCATTCATTCTGTCAGTCGTTGCTTCATTCATTCTGTCATTCGTTCGTTCATTCATTCAGTCAGTTGTTCATTTATTTGTTTGTTCATTCATTCTGTCAGATGTTCATTTAGTAATTTATTAGTTCGTACATTAAAGTCAGTTGTTCATTCATTCATTCATTCATTCATTCTGTCAGTAGTTCGTTCATTAATTCTGTCAGTTGTTCATTTATTATTTTATTCGTTCGCACATTAAAGTCAGTTGTTCATTCATTCGAAAGTATTAATTTATTAGTTCGTTCGTTCATTCATTCTGTCAGTTCATTCATTAATTTATTCGTTCATACATTAATGTCAGTTGTTCATTCATTCATTCAATCTGTGAGTCATTCATTCATTCTGTCAGTTGGTCATTTATTAATTTGTTTGTTTATTCATTCTGTTAGTCGTTCATTCGTTTATTCATTCTGTCAGTCATTCATTTATTCATTCATTCACTCATTCTGTCATTCATTCCACATTTGTTCATTCAATTATCTTTATTTTAATTTATATAAAATTAATAAATAAGCTACTTTTTTTTATCAAAATAGTCCTGTAAATACACTTTAGCTCTGAGTCTGACCTACAGTCTCAAAATAACACAAGCTTTATTAATTCAGAGCTTCATGGAAGCCTTCCGCTGGAGTTTATGGTGTTTATTGTCATATCTCTATCACGCTCTATTTTGGCTTAATGATCATTGTACATCGTACCAAAAAGAGGCGTATGAAGCCATATGTCTGATGGGACGCACCCCCACATCAGTTATGAGGCATCTCATATCGGTCTGTCATTGGTTGAGGAGTTCTGCAGAAATGAGCGAGGAAATGATCTTTAGCAAACAGCTTGGAGTAGATAAATGATCTGGCACCACGCGCTGCAGGGGTCCTCCGTAAACTCATCCCTTAATGGCTGTATTTTTATCTCTAATTTGCCTTCCTCATCAACATAAACAATGAGAACATTTTACAGCTTTAAAATATCCAATTGGTTTTGATGCCTGTGATTTAACGCACCTGCTGCTGGAGGAATACATGCAAAGCTCCGATCGTAATGCCTTCTGAATCGTAATAAGCCCAAGTACCGTCAAGGCTAATGTGTTGAGGGTAATGCTTTCTAAATTTAGAGCGAAACTGAGTCTGTTTTAGAGTTTGATGTTTACTAAAACAGATTCGGCCATGTTTTATTAAAAAAAAAAAACAATGACAGCTGCGTGTTAGAATCAATAAATTCACCTGTCCGAGAACCGAATTATGAAAAACATATTTTGTGATGCATATTTGTACAATATTTTGGAAGATTCTGAGATGAAGAGATAAGGAATTATTACACCATTCTACTCTTTTTCTCAGAGTTGACCATGAATTTAAAAGCTTCTTTCTGGCACAGAATAATCTTTTTTTAATTGCAATTGGGATCATTTTTTTAGACTTTTATTTTTTTAATCAAAATTGTAATTTTTCTAAAATTCTATACAATCTTCAACTTTTTTCTCTGAATTCAGAGATTGCATCCATCAATTCCATTATTTTGTTTTTACCACAGAATAAATTTTTTTAACAAATTTAACGCAGTTTTATAATTCTGACTCGTTATTGCATGGGTATGTCTCACAATTTTTCTTCTCCAAATTGAATATAACTGAGTTCATAAAAAATGAAATTGTGAGATATAAACACACAATTTTATAAACTCACAATTTTGAGAATAAAATTACAAAATATAAGCTCATAATCGGGAAAAAGTTAGAATTGTCAGATGTGAAGTTGAAATGACCTTTTTTTTATTTCGTGGTGCAAACAAAATTTGAGTTAGGAAATGTATTGTAAAGATGTAAACTTACATGTACAAGTTTATAACTTGTAATTGTGAAACACTTGCATTTCTAAAAAGAAAAAAAAGAATTGTAATTAGTGCTGTCAAATGATTAATCGTGATTGATTGCTTCCAAAATAAACGTTTTTGTTTACATAGTGTTTACTGTGTGTATTTATTATGTATATGTAAATACAAACGCATGTGTTAATATTTTCAAAATTCATACTGTATGTGTGTGTATTGATTTATACATAATATATCTATGTGTTGTGTTTATTATGTATAAAAAAATACTTATTTTGAATGTGATTAATCATGATTAATCATTTGACAGCACTAATTGTGATATTTGAACTTGCAATTTGCTAGAAAAAATCACTAAATTGTTAGATAAATGGCAATTTTAAAAAACAGAAGCAATCGGGAGGAAAAACATCTGAATTTTAAAATAAAACAGAATTACTAGATATGAGCTCACAATTCTAAGGGGGGAAAAAGTCTAAATTGTGAGATAAGAAAGTCACAGTTACGTTTTTATTTTGAATTCTGTGGCGGACACAGAAAAGAGAATTGCAATATGAAGAGAGATTTGAGGGGGTGAGGGAGATAAGATACAAACTCTGAGAAAACAAAATTAAAATAAAATAATTTCTTCCATGAGTTGCATGAACTTGCAATTAACAGTTTTATTTATTTATTTATTTATTTCTATTCTATGGCAGAAACAAGCTTCCTAACGTCCTCCTCGTTGAAGCCGCGCGGCAGCTTTTCTCTTGACGCTTCTAGTATGCAGTTCTAGTATGCAGTTTCTGTATGCAGTTGGAGTTCTTGGAGTGGAATACATTAGATGATATGCCAAAGCTCTCACTAACAGGATATTCATATTTGCATAGACGCGGGCTTGTGAAGGTGTTCGGGGGATCATGGGAGATGCTGACAGCTCACTGAGAAACTCTCCAAATAATATGATTAACTCTGAACGTGCCTGTTTATCTCCCAAAAAAACACGTTTGCACTTGCGTCGATGGGAAGAGTGTTATTTGCAGATACACCGCACTGGTGTAGAAGAGGATTTGTCAGGAAAGATTAATGGAGACAGGATGTCGGCTGGTGAAACAGGAAGTGCCATCAACATTTTGTGACCCTAATTACTCTGGGAAGATGTAGTCGACGTCTTTAGTGTATCTTCTCCCTTCAACCAGATCTAGATATTAATCATTCTGAGCCAACAGTATCAGACGTCACGGATCAGTGCAGATGAGAAACGTCTGTGGAAACTCACAGCACTTTTACTTCAGAGAATTACAACTTGTTTTCTATCTATCTAGACATTCAAAGTAATGTTTCATTGTAAAATTAATATGAAATAGTAATGTAATGTACTATATTATGTACTGCAAATCAGTATTTTTAAATACTTTGTTTCAGTTAATCAGTTTAAAATATGAGTCATCGAGAAGCTTTTTAAAAATATTTTATTTATTAGTAATTTTTCATTTCAGAGCTGCCAAAAAAATAGAATTGTTTTTAAAAAAACAATTAATTATCATACACTAAATATTTATTACATGTAATTAAATGTAAATGCTTTATAAAATCTATTATTTAGAATAATAAAAAAAAAATCACTATACATTGAGACAATTTGCAGATGGAAAACGACTTTTTACAGTTTGAATATTTAAGGTTTTTTTTTTACTGTAAAATGTTTTGCTTTAAACATTTTATTGTACTTAGTAGCAAAGGCTGTTTAATGTTCTCGTAGTCTAAATAGTGATTACATGTAATTAATAATAATTATTTTAGAAAATGTTATTTATTATTTAGAAGTAAAACAAATCACAATACATTTTGTATGAAAAACGACTTAATTGTGTTATATTTTTACAATTATAATATTTTGTTTGTTTTGTAAAAAATTGCTTTTTAATGTACTAGGCAGCAAAAGCTGTTTAATGAAGGGTAAAAAATGGGGAATAAATATAAATATAAAATACTTTATTGAAATTACATTGTAATGTTTTTCCAGTGCTGCAAAAAAATAATCATAATAATCTTGCACGCTAAATATCGATTGCGTGTAATTAAATGTAAATGTTAAAAATGTTATGTATTATTTAGATTAAACAATCACTATATATTGGGACATTTTGCAAGAAAACAACATTATATTTTTACAATTAGAATATTTAATCTTTATTGTAAAATTGCGTTTTTACTGTAAAATGTCTTGCTTTAAAGATTTGAATGTACAGAGCAGAGCAGAGGCCTATGATGAGGGGGAAATGGCAAATATATAAAACAAAATTAAAAATAAGACAAATATACTGAGTGATGATTACTGTGACTAACTCAAGCTGATGTTGTCTCTTCACAGATCTCCTCATTACGCGTGTCCTGAAGTCATCCGGGTGAGTGTTGCCCAACTGTCAGTTCTTCTGTGGAAGTATAAAAGAGTGACCTGATCTGGTTGCAGAAGGACTGCATGTTGACTTTGTTTCGTCTCTGTTAGGGAGAGAAGTATGACGGAAGGAAAGCAGACGTTTGGAGCTGTGGGGTCATTTTGTTTGCTCTGTTGGTGGTGAGTCACTCCAGACTTTACCTTACAGGAATAGTTCACCCAAATATAACATTTCTATCAACAATTACTCACCTTCTTACCGTTCTAAACTCACTACAATTATCCCGAGAAACATTAAATATTAAAAAAAGACTATTTGAGTTTTTAGTGTATGGCAAAGAGCAGCATAAACATGACAACTAAATATCCCCTTTTGTAAAGCAAAGACAGTCAAAAGATTTGACAGGATTTAAATTTGTTTCTTGATTATTGCGAATATCTTCTCTTGAGTTTGCTTAAATTCTGTCACAGCAGCATTCAAACACATTTCGTTGTGCGATGGATAATAACATTAAACTCACGTTTTCAGAATCTTATCAGCTGTTCTTTTTCATCAGAAATGTTTTTTTGTGAAAATGAACAGGCGTATTTGAATGAAGGCTGGGAATTGACGCTTCTAAGTCCCGAAGACAATGAAATTTGGAGCAAGCGTGGGACGCACCTCTGCACTGCATTATTAGCCGGTTTTATTCGAAATGTTTTACCTGCCGGTCTGAACCACACCAATATCCCCGAGAGTTCCAGCTCATTTGAAATGCCCCTGTTCAATTTTGAGAGTAAAATTGAGACCCTTGAGTATGAGAGGTTTATCTCTCCACACAGAGCCACGCACTGACCTGCATTTTAAAGCCAAGCTGGATTGTTTTTGACGTTCGAGAAATGATGCTGACTGAGTCCTTTCTTCAGAGATCATTCAGTGAGCTTCTGTGACTTCAGAACAAACTTTTGCGTTCAAACAACCATTCCAGGAACTTCAGATCAACTTTTTTTTCTTCTCTTTTTTGTCTCCTCCTTTCGTCACGTAATCTCATCTTGTCTCATGTTGTTTCATCTCTCATATTCTCATCTCATGTCAGCTTGTCCTCTACATTTCTCTGCTTTTATTTTGCCCATTATGTCTTGTCTGATTTGGTCTTGTGTCATATTGTCTTATCTCGTTTCATTTTTGTCTCTCATTTTGTCCGTCTTGTTACTTCTCTCTTTTTTGTTTGGTCTTGTTCATTGTTTTGCCTCTTTGTTTTCTTTTCTCATCTTATTGCATCTCATCTTCATCTCGTCTCATCTTATTTTTGTGTTTTTTTTTATTTTTCACTTTGTCTCATCTAATTGCATTTTGACTCATTTCGTTTGGTCTTGTCTCTTCTATTTTCCTCTCTATCATCACACGTCAACTTGCACTATCTATTGACATCTTTTATTTTGTCTCGTCTTATTCCAGTTAATTTTGATCTTTTGGTCCCATATTGTTTTGTCTCTTTTCTTCTTTTCCTCTCATCTGATCTAATGTCGTCTCATCTCATGTCATGTTTTTGATTTTGTCTCAGCTTGTTTTGTCATCTCTCCTTATTTGAATCCGTCTATTATCTCCATTTGTTTTGTCTCATCATATAGCATCTCTCTTTTTTTCTTGTCTCACTGTGTCTCATTTTGTCTTGGCACTGTTTTCATATTGTCTCAACAAATCTAGTCTCATATATTGTAACTGTTTGGCCTATTGTGTCCTGTCTCATTTGGTCTTGTGTAATGGGCTTGTCTCTTCTGTTTCCTCTCTAGTGTCATCTCATTCCATCTCGTCTTGTCTTGTCTCTTGTCACCGTACCTTGTCTCATTCTTGTCTCTTATTTTGCTTCATCTCAAGTTTTTTCATTTTGTCTCATCTGTCAGTGTCTTCATATCTCATTGTGTCTTTTGCCTTTTTCTTTTCTGCTGAAGTTCATTAGGTCGTCCCTTTATGAAATATATATTGCCTTGCTGTGGAAAGTCCGACAGCACCAAAACCAAAAATAAAAGTTGACTTCTGACAGACTGTGCTTTGGCAGACTGACCCGATGCTGAATGCACAAAATCCTTTCAGATCCAAAGTGATTGGAGTGCATTTATGCTCCCATCCTGTCTCTTTTGGTTTTTGTTATTACTCTGTTTTGTTTTTCATCAGAAAGGAAAATGAAACCTCATCACCCTCATCTGTAGCATGGCAGCAGTACCGACAGACCCCTTACATAAGAAAAAAGCAGCGAAGCGAGTTATTATATGAAAACTTAGCCTTTTTGGGTCAATCCTCTGAGCACTTTTATTTTAATTTGTCCTTCTTCTTCAGAAATCCTCATTTTCTCTGAATTTCTCCTCAGACTGATGCGTTTTCCTTTTGTTGCCTGTGTCTTTCATTTAGGGGGCTCTGCCGTTTGACGATGATAATTTAAGAAACTTGTTAGAAAAAGTGAAGCTGGGTGTCTTTCACATGCCCCATTTCATCCCACCGGACTGCCAGAACCTTCTGCGAGGAATGATCGAGGTCAACGCCGGCAATCGGTTAACGGTAAGATGGATGAGACATCTTCATGCCGTTTGTTATCTAACATCAGTTTTATACAGTACATATACACACTAGATTTAATTCACCAAGTAATCACCAACAGTAACACTAAAATTAAGTATTTGCGCTGTCAGCATAAAGTCTGGTCCACTTTGCACAAAAAAGTACTGCCAACTAACAACTAATTAGTGCAAAACAAATTCAATGCACAATTTGAAACCTGGTCTCATAAAAATGGTGTCAGAGTTTTACTGCCTCTAGTGTTCATTTCTTTTGTAAACTGCAGTAATGTGTGCTTATTGGTACATATTTCATGTGGTCGCTAAAAAGTGCACTAAGGTATGTTTATGTCATGAGATCGGGTAGACAATTTGTTCGTACAGACATGGGTTACAAAAATCGCAACAGCACACTGACCCTTACAGGTAAAAAACAATGTTTTGGGCTTTAGACAAAAACGAGTCACACATGCTGTGGATCTTCCTGCTTTGATCACAGATGTCTTTTACGTGTTTTTCATGTATGATTAATGTGAGGAGATGCTAAATAAGATGTTAGTAGTTAGCAGTCAGAGAAAGGTAGGATTTACTCTGGCATTTTCTGCCTCCCTTGTTTTGGATTCAATGGGGAATCTTGATACTATGACTCGTTGATAAAGAGAAAGAGGGTTTGAAATGTAGGTCTGATGTGCAGATAGTAAAGCTACTCGGACAGTTCAAAGGTAGTGCGTTTGTGTGCTTGGAGATGAGCTCAGCGTGTCCAGACACATCTGCTATCACCATGACCTTTCTCTCCTCACAGAGGACGCAGATACTAAACAAAGAAAAGCTGCTTTTAACTTGAATAAATGCTGAAATCTGAGTCTGATATCTGTCAGTTTGTCAGGCTGTGATTCCTGTTTTGACACGAGAGACGGGGGACAGAATATTTGCTGAACTACAAGTCGTTTTTGTAGGCATTAAACTACCATAATTTTGCCTTGAACTTTCAGCATTGTGAAATTATTTTTATCACTTAATTTTAGGTTTTTACAATTTTGTTTATTTTTTACTTTCAATTTTCATTGTTTGAATGTAATTAATTTGTAAAATATTTACATATGATGCTGTAGCATTTGTTGTCTTGAATTTAAAAAAAGGCTTAATATCCTTTAGAAAGAGCATAAATCAAATTTTCCTTTTGATTTTTTTACATCACACTGCTATATAAACATTCGCTCCACAGGAAGATGTCTCAAGACCGCGTTTCCTTGGAGAAACAACTTAAACAGGAAGTGGAACTCTGGTTTCACAGCAAGCTTCTGTATTAATATCTCCATTTATTCCCCTAGACTAAAAGTGGACACTTTGCAGAAGATATTTCAGTCTCATTTCTTTGTCGTCTCACTGCAATCTCGCAGAACATAGTCTCGTGATCACGTCCCACGTCTCATTAGCTTGTTCTCGTTACCTTTTACGAGTGTGGCATTTTAATGAGTCACGGTGACTTTGAAGGACAAGCCTGCAGGAAACACACGCCTTAAAGAGCATGGAAGGGGTTTGATAGAAGCTGAATTGTGAAGACAAAACATCTTCAAATTAAGCAATGATTCATTTTATGAATGCAAAATTCACAACAAACATTCCTTAAAATATAGGTTGTATCTTATACAGTAGCATATTTGCAATTGACTCTGTGGTAAGATATTATTAACAGTTTAATTGAATATTAATTTTAGCAATAAACTCTAATGCCATAAACAGACCTTAACAATACACGGCACATCTACATATTACATCTGAAAAAGTAACCTTATTTTTCTGTGGCATACTAAATCTAGGTCTGTGGAAATTGTGAAAATGATTTTTGAATATTATTAAAGCTTTGGGTTGGAAATATTTCAGTAACTGGTACTTATACTTAATTATGTCACGATGAGCTCGATGAGCTCGATGAGCTCCTTAGCTGGCAGCTCAAGCTCCAAATTAACAAAAACAATTATTTATTAAAACCATTTTTTGAATGACTAAAAATGTAAACTAAAAGACTTTCAAATCACTTGAGCCATTATTTACAATAGAACATAGAGAAAATTAAAATTAGAAATTGTACACTTTTATCCTCTAAATAAGCTCATTTCAAATTTGGTGTATGCTACAGGTCTTAAAAAGTTGGCATGGAGGGGTTTTTTTTCTTTTTTTTTTTTAAGATGCAGCTGGGAGAATATCTAGCAACTAATTAAATGAATTGCCATCAGGTCTGTAACATGATACGCTGTGAAAGGGATGTTTTAGAGAGGCAGAGTCTCTTCAAAGTAAAGATGGGCAGACGCTCTCCAATCTGTGAAAAAGATTGTGGAATATTTTAAAAACAAGGTTCATCAATGTCAAATTACAAAGGCTTTGCAAATCTCATCATCTACAGTACGTAACATCAGCAAAAGGTTTCGAAAATATGGAAGAGACAAGTCCGAAATCTTTGTTGCTGCTCGTGGTCATCGGGCCGCTGACGACACTGCATCACTCATCACATCATTCTATCACTGACTTCCCCAAATGGGCCCAGGAAAACACAATCCGTGCTATCTGCAGACGACAACTAAACCTCTATCATATGTGAATATAGTCCGGAAGTGATGTTGTCTCCTGTGGGCCAAGGATCATTTAATATGAACTTTTTCAAAGTGGAAAAGTGTCATATGGTCAGACGAGTCCAAATTGTTGGAAATCACAGAAGCTGTGTCCTTTGAGCTAAAGAGGAGGAGATCTTCCAGCATGTTACCAGTTCAAAAGCAGCATCTCTGATGGTATTGCATACAGTATGGGCAGCTTGCATGCTTTTGAAGGATTTATGATGATAAAATGTTTTCCAGATTGCATTGGATTTAGTAAGTAACCTTAAACAAACTAAAGCATTAATTATGTGATTTGTCAATATGTTTTTGTTTTATTTATTCCCCCTTTTTTATGAATCTTATGCATTCTGGTAATGTTCTTTAAATATTTATATCTTTCAATTATTGAGAACATTTTTAACAGTTTTATTATTATGTTCAGTTTATTTACCAATAAAAACGCATCCCTTTCCAAAGTTTGTAAATAAACACCTAGTGCCTTTGAAACTTTGTACTTTCGTTACATACAATAAACGTTCAGTTCAAAGCAAGATGGACACATGGATGTTTTTACACAAATCTGTAGGAGTAAAAACAATACTTTGTGTTTTGTGAATAAACCATCAACGTTTTTAAATAGCATCTGTTCATTTTCCTAGGTATTTATGCCTGTAAATTACCTTTTTTTTAAAGGGTTTTGCCACTTGCTAATGAATGTATTTGTTTTTCTATGTGAAAGGCGTATTTGAAATACATATCATAGAAACAGATGATTGAGGAAAAGAGTAGACAGCAGTTATGAGCCCCTCAAGCAAAGATATGCAAATACTAATCAGATCTGTGCTCCCTCATCTCGTTTGTCATCAGACGCTGGTGTATCTGCTCTCTGATCAAACGTCTTCATTATCTCTGAGCTGGACTCGCTCTGGTATTCATCATCTGGAGCCAGACTTTAGGTGCTGCACTCGTGGCCTTTACTTATACTTTTCCATAAAGGTCATGAGACTGTAGCACGTGTCCCACTTGTCAGTTTGTAGAGCACTAGAGTTCACAGCGGACCACTGCACTCAAGTCTTCAACGGCTGCTGGTCTTTAAAACTTATTTTAACCAAAAGCTGATAGAGAGGTATAGAGACTGGTTGACTGATATATAAAGAGAACAACCTTGCGTTGGGTAAATGTGAAATCTTGAAGTCTTTCAAAGATTTGATTTAGTGAAACTCACAAACTCCAGATCCAGCCAGTCATAAATCACATGGAATAAGTATTTAAATTGTCAGACCAAATGTGATTACATTAAAAACAAAACCAACCAACTAAATGATATATGTGTGTGTGTGTGTGTAAATATAGTTTAACTTAATCCATAATAAAATGAAAATATTAAAATGGAAATAATAAATAAAATCATTACAAAATGACAAAAACTTTACCTAAAATTAAAATGAAAAAAATAAATTAATTAATAAGAACTAATAGAAAATATGAGTCAGAACTTTAATATTTGATATTCAAATGATACTAGATACAGGGGTCATGATGAGTATGCATATTTTTTTATGCATTTTTTTTTTTCCTTTTAATTAGTGCCACTACATTATTTGATCATATTAAAATGATAACGCTACAAGGCCTAGGGCAATTTACATTACATGTATGTATTTATATTCATATGATTCATTTAATAAATAACATGCCTGTGTGTGCATAATAAATACACAGTAAATACACATATATTATGTAAACAAAAACTTAAATTTTGTGTATATAGATTCACTCTTATTTTATTTTAACTTTCACTTTACTTTACGTCACTACTTTTACTTTTCCAGTTTTGTTTTTATCTTAACATTATTTTCGAATTTGACTTGAAATTTACAATTTGCAAGTATAATTTCGAGTGATTCCTAGAGACCTTTTCTTTGAGTATCTAACCGTGTTTCTCTGTGTGTTTCTCTTACAGTTAGAGCTGATCCAGAAGCACACATGGTACATGTAAGTACTGAACTCAATGCTTGTGACACAGCGTCAGGGCGTTAGGGACGGATCAGAAGTGTGTGTGTGTGTGTGTGATAAACGGCACAGAGCGCTCATGACAGCAGCAAGGACACTCTTCCTCAGGCCGCTTGCCTCGTCTGCTTCCTCCAGAGACACAGACAGCAGGCGAAGGCCGGCCTCTTTGGGGTCAAAGACACGCCGCCCGCCTTTTTAAGCAGAATACTTATGCTTTTCGCTGCTCCACCGTCTTTTCTAACAGATGGTGACAGCAAATATTTGGAGCGGGTCTGAGAGGGAAGGATTTAGGGTCAGAGCTGGCTGTGTTTGTTAGGATTGTCTTTATTAATTGTGATGGGACACAGAAAGCAGTACGTTCACGTGCGTATGTTGATTATGCTGTGAGATGTATGGGCACACAGTTAATTAGCACACATTGTTCTAATGACAAAATTGTTTGTCTTTATAATCTTTCATTAAAAAGCCTTTGAAAAGCCCTTTCACTGATATCAGAGGACACACGGGCTCTTGAATCATTTTAACTGATCTTATATCAATGTATTCATATTTTACATTGATGTTCATTAGTGAATGTGCATTTGGTGTCACATACATTTTTTTGCACTATACAAAATGATTGCTGCATTTAGTTATAACAAATTAAAAGGAATTGGCATTAAGTAAGTGCCATTGTGTTTTTTTTTGTTTTTTTTACTTTAATGGCTTGACTTAATAAGGTCACTCCGAATCAATCCATGTCTTTTCTAGCATTTCCAGATGTTTTCTTTGAGCATATGTTTTTGTTGGGTGTGCTTCAGAGGAGGGAAGAACGAGCCGGAGCCGGAGCAGCCAGTGCCCAGGAAGGTGGCGATCCGCTGCATCCCATCAGCCGACGACATCGACCCAGACGTCCTGGAGAGCATGCACTCGCTGGGCTGCTTCCGGGACAAGAACAAGCTGATGAAGGACCTGCTGTCAGAGGAGTGAGTGACACTTAGCTACTTTTACATCTATTACACTGTTATTTCTGTCCAGGCAACAAAGGGGATTCTGCATTTTATTTACTTGGTTATTTGTATTTTTTGATAAATGGCTGTTTCTTGTCCCCGGTCTCATCAGTGAGAACCAGGAAAAGATGATCTATTTCCTTCTGTTGGATCGTAAGGAGAGATACCCCAGCCATGAAGACCAGAACCTCCCTCCTCGCAACGATATAGGTAATAAATAAACCAAATATGATTACTGAAGTGTATTTTATATACTGTGTCTTTATTAAATTGTATGTTTATATATCATCTTTAATTTATTATTTATCACATTTTAGAGTCGTTTAAAAAAAAAAAAAAAAAAATTAATTATAAATTATTATGAATAATATGCATTCTAAAACATGTAAATACATATTAAAAATGTAATATAATTATTAATGTGGCAAGCAATTAATCTAACTGCAAATTAATCACACATCAAATTTAGCTGAGAAATGACCCCTGAAAGATTATTAAAGATTAAAGTAGTTATTGTGTTAAATGAGAAAAGCGTGAAATACACATTACAAAAAAAAGAAGAAGAAAAAGTTGCATTTGAATTAGTATACAGACCATTTATTGCAGCTCAGAGATGGCATGAATGTATTTACACTACAATTGCATAAATAATGGTATGAGGGTAATGGGTTTTTATGGGTTTTAAAGGCAGAGTTCAAACAAAAACAAACCTTTCGTCATTATTTACTCACCCTCGTGTCATTTCACATCTGCATGACTTGATTTCTTCTGTGGAACATATATATTGTTATAACTATTATATATATTTATAACTTTTAAAATGCTAAAATGCTAAAAATAAATATTTAAATGCTTAATTTAAAAACTAATATATTTACAAATTATCATTAATTATTTTGTCAAAATATATGAATGAAAAATATATGTAATGTAAATTTATATATAGGTGTATTTGTAGCAAGAACCAAAAATACGTCAGAATTATAGATTTTTCTATCATGCAAAAAAATCATTAGGTTAAGTCGTAAAGATCATGTTCCATGAAGATCAATTTCCCTCCGTGAATGTATCAAACATTAATTTTTGATTAGTGACATGCTGTCACAATTCAAAGGGAAAGCGTTTGGGTTCAAGTGCAAAGCTGTTTTTATTAAAACACAGGGTCGAGACAAGCAACGTTGAGCACCGGCAAACAGAATCAGAGTGGGCATAGACAGTAGCATAAACGTTAAAGGAACCGTATGTAAGAAATGTATTGTAATAATCATAAAATGTCTGTTATGTTTAACAGGCATTAAGAAAACATGTTAATATCAAGTACTCATATCACTGTCAGCAGTTGAACAGCCTGGATATTCTTGTTTAAAAAAGCAAGGTTAAAACTGATGTTTATGTTGTCAATTTTTTTTTGTTTTGGTCTGAAGCTCCACCCTCCATCTATCTCCCAATCACCAAGTCAGTAGTGTTTCTGCATCCAGGTTGCCTGCTTGGCAGAAAATATGCTGCATTTCATTTAATTCATTGTCATGTGTGTTCGTTCCTGTTGGTGTCGTCAATCACGGCAACCTGAGTGTGCGTCAAGTCTGAGAAAGAAGGGCTGGGTGAAAAACCCGTCTCCAGTATTTTGAATTTGGACTTCAATACCTAGTTCAACCACAAGATGTCAATTCTACATACGGTTCCTTTAAACAAAGCGAGGGTCAAATACCGGCAGTCAGAGTCCGAAGGGTGAAGCAAAGATCCGGAACAGGCAGAAGTCAACAACGAATAAATCCAAACGACAAAACAAACAAAATACAAGAACACGAATAAAATGCAAAGACCGGGTTGACAGTGTAAATGAACCGTGACAATAACAAACACAGACAGGCTTTTATGCTACAGGATGTCCAGGGACAAACAAGGTGGTTTGAGACAACAGTTTCAACGTAAAAGTCTGGGAATGGCAAACATAGACAAACATAGACAAAAGGAGTCCTGGGACTGGAGTGCCATCTGCAGCTCCAGCTCGGTGTGACACATGAATTGCTAAATTTGGACAACTTCATTTGCACCTTCAGATTTTCAAATAGTTGTATCTCGGCTAAATAATGTCCTATCTTAATAAAAAAAAATAACTGGTAACTTATGACTGGTTTTGTGGTCCAAGCTCATATATATATATATATATATGTATGTATATAAGTTTTTCTCATTATTAAGTTTTTGTTTTTCCAGACCAGTAGTCAGTGCAGATGAGGTTCACTGAAATGCCCTCAGCACTTTAACAAATCAATCAGAAGTGGTGCTGAGAGAGGCTTTATAGACAACTGCTTTGTATTGAAGATGAGCACAGCCATTTTGAATTGGTTGTGTGTGTGTGTGTGTGTGTGCAGACCCGCCGCGGAAGCGCGTTGACTCACCCATGCTGAACCGACATGGGAAGAGGAGGCCGGAGAGGAAGTCTATGGAGGTGCTGAGCGTTACGGATGGAGGTTCACCTGTACCTGCACGACGAGCCATCGACATGACACAACACGGACAGAGGTACACAACACACACACACACACTGCTGATATTCTCAGTTTCCATCCATCAACACTCACGATGATGCCTTCCACTGTCTCTTATGCTCATTGAGGCTGCATTTATTTAAACAGAAATGCAGCAACATCACTAATATTGTGAATTATTATTACCATATATTTCTATGTTAGTATATTATAAAATTTCTGGGATCAAATCTTGTCACATGACCCTTTAGATATCATTCTAATATACTGATTTTGCAAACAAGAAACATTTCTGATTATTATCAATCATGAAAGGTTGTGCTGCTTAATATTTTTATGGAAACTGTGATACAACCCCATTAAAAACTTCAGTAGTCAACCAAATAACGTAAAGATAAAAATATATATTGTATTTGCTGTATATTTTGATCTAATAATTGCAGCCTTTGTGAACATAAGAGACTTCTTACACAAAACATTTTATAAAATCATAATTATTCTAAGCTGTTTATTTTCTCTATATGCATGCAAGGTCAAAAATCACTTTCACTGTCTAATAATAAGCATTTATTTATACCTTATTTGCCCAACGATTTATTTTCCAAACCCTTCCTTTTGCACGTGATCGATTAGTCTTATTTTTATCTCATCGTGCCTGAAATGTCTGATAAAGCAGTGTTTGTGAGAAGTGCTGCTTTGTGTACAGCGTTACCGAGGAAATGGCGCTTCAAACGCGCCATCTAGTGGTGAAGAATAAATCTGCATTTTCATTCAGACCAACTGCGAAAAGATCATTTAAAAAATTTCTCATATATTGGACAGAACACATGCAGGGTTATTTTGACCTAGCTGGTTGGGTTAATTTTTTTTTTTTTACCAAATATGCTTAGTTGTTTTATTCAGTTCATCTATTGTTAATAAATTAGGTAACACTTTATTTCGATAGTCCACTTTAGACATTCTGCTAACAGTAAGTGACTTTGCAACTACATGTCAGCTAACAGTCATTAGAGTATCAGTAGACTGTCTGCTCAATATCTCCTAATAATCTTCTAACACTTGATTTTGATGGGTCCACAATATACTACATACGGACTATCAGAAACTTTGCTAGTACTGTATATGTCTTATTCTATGGCTTATTCTTTCATTCATTCAGTCATTCTATGAATATGCCATATTCTAATTATATGACTTATTCTACTAACCCTAAACCTACCCCTAACAGTCTATTCTGAGAGTTAGTATACATGTAGTTGAGTATTAATGAGATTTTAGTTGACGTGTAGTTGACATGTAATTACAAACTTACTTATAGTTATAAATATAGTATCGAAGTAAAGTGTAACCAAAAAGTATTATATTGTTGGCTTAAAATGGACTTAAAACACACACACAATTACTGGAGACAAGTGCAATAATTAAAAGATGAACATTTATTATTAAGAAAGAACACATGGACAAAATGCAAGACAAACTGAATTTATTTGGGTGAATGCAGCATAGTTCACTATATTATATACATTTAAACTTGTTTAACTAGCATTTTAGAATTTAAAAGTAGCATTTTAATTTAAATGTATTCAACCGAGAAAGGTTAAATACAAACTCATTCTTATACTGCTGTACCGCATAAAATACAACCACTGGCCCAATTTCTGAGAGGTTAATGTGTTAAAATGCCCTGTGTTTGAGAAGCACTGAAATGAATGGACTTCAATGCTGGAACTGTTGGCCGCTCCGTGACGCGCTTTACTTCCTCAGTTCCTACAGAAACCTATGGAAGCGTCAACGGCTCTGGTTTCAACCACAATCATTTGTTTGGCGGAAGAACAAAACATTTGTATTAATATCATTACATTTTATTTGCTTTGTTTTATTTTGTGAAACCTTCATACGCATATGGAACAACCATTGTCCCGCCTAGCAACCGCTGTTATAAATTCATTGTAATTCATTGTTTGGTGGACACATGACCTAACTCAGCAGTGTGTTGTTTCGATGGAGATGAGCTCAAGCCAGCGGTTGGGTAAAAAAAAATGACCCCGCAACTTACTGTAGTTACAGAAAAACTACCCTGCACCTGGTTAAAAGCAATAAAAATAACCTAATAAAACTACCCACAGCATTTTTTACTTTTTATCAATAATTCAATATTTGCCGCTTTGTGGGTTCTTGTCTGTTACTCGAAACTCAAACGAAATATCAAAAAACAGAGAAATCAGAGCTTTTTCTCAGGTTTGCTGGTTATAGATTCCCCATCTGAGGAATATTTCATGGCCCCTCCAGCTGCTTGTCATTGCGTTTGTTTTGAGAAACATCGCTGCAAGGCGAATACTGTCCAAAGCTTGAGAAATTATACCTGTCCTTCACCAACCATTCATGTTTTTCAAGCTTTTTAAACTCAGTTTTTGAGTTGTCTTTTTAAAAATCTGTCTGAAATAAAAACGAATGAGAGGAATACTTTCACAACCAACACCACTGAAAAAAGCACTTACCTCTTGCGTGAGAAGAAAGCCACGTGCTGTCCTTTAGTAGGAAGACTCAATGTTGACTGGTTTTTTCTCCCGCTGCAGTAAAAGCACGTTCAGTAAAAGCTTGGATATCTCGGACGCCAAATGCAAAGGAAAGAGCAAAGAGGAAAGGTACCAGCTGACCTCTGACCTCCAGATAGTTCGTAGAGCTTTTGTCATCAGAGATGCAGAGATTCTTTTCCTGTCCAGAGCTTTCCAGAGAGAGCTTCTCACTGACCTGCACTGCATTACAGCCTTCAAACCATCTCAACACACTTCAGGACTGCTTAGGGTTATGATTTGAACTTTGTGTGTTTACGGAAGGCTAATTAGCATACTTCCGCTAAATATAAACAATTAATTTATTTTAGGACAATCTACGTGGCCATAAATTCTGGATACAATATCAAAAGTACTTCCACAAAATGTTAAATTATCATAAAACATACTATATTCTGAGATTTTAACTGTAACATAATACAAATTATTCATTTAAATAAAAAATAATCATTTACTTTTATAACGTGGCAAATATTTATTTTAGTATTTATGAATATTTTGAATTAGCTTTTTAAAATATATTTTCTTTTTCACTTTAATTAATTGTCAATTGATATTTTTTCTTAACATTTTTTTATATTTTAGTTGTCAATAATTTTAGTATTTCAAATGAAACAGATTTCATGATCTAATGCAGTATTGCACTATTATTTATATACTATTGTAATGTTTATTAATTTGAATGAGCTTTTTATTTTTATTCAGTATTTATTCAGTAAATTTTATTTTATATTTAAATAAGCTTTAGTAATTTTGTGTTTTGTTGCTTTATTATTGGTTTTGTTTTTTTTCTGTTTACAAATTTATGTATATTTCAGTTTTAGTCATTTTATTATATCAAATTAACCATATTTAATTTAGTTGTCCAGGCAGTGTTTTATTAAGGTGTCTGTCTTTTTTTCTTTTGTTCTTTATTTCAGTTACTGAAAAAGCGTAACATTTTAAGTAAATAAAAGAATAAAATCCTGTTTTCTGAATTTTAAATGGATTTTTGATGAAATCAGGCAGACAAAAATATTATTTCATAAAGACTATCCCTGCTTAGCATATCTCTTAAAAAATGATCAAATAACATAAAACACACACATATATATATATATATATATATATAGTTTGTGAATTGAGTCGAGAAATTCTCTTTGAATTTCTGAGATGTATATCATTAAATGAAGTAGCTTACGGTATATGAAAGCTCTCTGTATATCCGATGTTGTGCCGCTCTCTTCAAGCATCACCTCGCAGGCTTACCATGAATGAATTTATTTTAGTCTCCGCTCCCTTCGCTCTCATTTCTCCACGTAAACTTTGAACCCTCACCTTCTACTGTATCATAACAAAGTAGGTCTCATTCCTCCAATTCATCTCAAAACTCAATTTCATTACACTCCTTTCATGCCCACTCAAATGGCCCGGCGTATCTGATGGCAGGATTGAAATGGGGAATTGACAGGAGATGACCTGAGACTGACACATACACCACCTGAGGATTTCTCAGTGATTGCCTTTCAGAAGGAAGCGTATCTGAAGAAAGACGAGTCTCGCTCTGACCGTCTTCAGTGGGATATCAGCTGCCGCTAACTGCATACTATATGCACCGTACAATAGTAGAGCACTTTCTACTTAAAAATAATAAGAATAAACAAATTACATTTGTCCTAGTACTTCATTAAACACGTGGATATCAACATTTATTTGACCATTTTTGGTAAAAAAACAAAAACCATAACATAACTCTTGGCAGTGAATGAATGAGTCAAGATAATCCTGAAATCATCGTTCAGGCTTAAGAAGGTGAAAGGAAGGTGTCGTGAAGTGACAGGAAAATCTCTGCATCTTTACTCTGTTTGCAGTAGATCTATAGATAGATAGATACTCTTAGTTCTCCAGTTTTTGCTATGATTTTAGATTCCATTACATTACCTTAGTACAATAATACAGCTCATCTTTTGTGTACTCTTGAATTTACATTTTGTTGTTGTCGTTTCAGTTTTTTTTTTATTTGGTTAGTTTTATTTTGTTTTTGTTTGTGTGTTTTTTTTTGTTTTGTGTCCTTTCTTTGTGTGTTTTGTTTTTCCTGTTTTGTTTGCTTGTTTGTTTTTCATGTTTTTTCATGTTTTTCTTAATTTATTTAGTCTTTTTTTGTTTTGTTTTTTTATTGTTTTCTGGGGAGGGGGGGTGTTAGTTTTTTTTTCCCCTTGTTTTTATTTATAATTTTTTTTTTTTTTTAAGGTTTTCTCTCTTTTTATTTTTTTTTCTTGTGTCTTAGGTTTCTTTTGTTTTGTTTTGTTTTTTTTTGCGTTTGTGTGGTTTCTTTTTTTTTCCCTTTTTTTTTTTATAGTTTTGGTGCCAAACTTTTCTTCATCATGATTTTACTACCTACTAAAATAATGCTTTTTTTGAACTAGAAACGACTTCAGAAATAGACACTATGTTGCATCATTTGTGTTTCTGCACTGTTTATCGACTTTAAAAGGCTTGAGATCAGTGTGTGTCAGACTAAAAAGAGACTTTGAAATGTAATTTTTAAAAGTTGGATCGGTGTGATGAAGCATGTGGGAAGGAGCGAGTGTTTTGAAATGGAAAGTACACGAGCAAGAAAAGTGTTTTTACGTGGTTGATTTAGGTCAAAAATCATGTTATGTTATCCTCAATAATTTTAGCAAAGCGATTTATAAACAAACTGCTTCCATGAATTATTCACTAATTCATTTGAATAATCATTTAGTTGTGTAATACCATTTTTTGTATTTTTATAGTGACGATTTACCTGTAAACAAAGATATAATGCTCTTATTAGTCAACATCTAATGCCTTTCACATCTAAATATATAGGTTTAGTGCTGTCTGTCTCCACTCACCCCTGTATAACTCCAGAACAAAATCATAACTAAAATTAGCATTAGCTGGATTCTGTCTAGCCATCTGACAGTCAACATAGCGTCTCTGTTCACTCTAGACACCCACACAAGAGAGAAATGCCACTCATTAAAAAGTTTCAACTGAGACTTTTGATTTAAATAAACATACTTAGACATTTAAGTTACTCGGATCAGAAATCACTTTGGGATGCCTGACAGTCACTCTTGACTCGAAATGAGCCAAAATATTGGCCCATATTGGTTCGGTGCCCCAATTCCTGAAATGAACAAACAGTTTGACTCTGACGGATGCTCCGCTGATAATGAACCAAGCACTTGAATGAAGGGTCAAAATGAACTTTTTGGGGTTTCTCATGGTTTATGTAAATAGGTGTGCTAAAGAAAACTAGTTTATTGACGTTTATGTTTTATACATGTAAACCATCTATGTTTAACATCATTATTGGGTACTTTAATGATAAAATTTCGTGTAAGTGATATGATTGCATGATTATGCAAAGCAAACTTGTGAACTGAACCAGAAACTAAAGAACCGGTTTGCAGAAAAGAGTTTGCTTGAGACTCTGAATGTTGTAACTAATCTTTAGTTTCTTGCACAGACTGATTTTTTCGCTTCATAATACCTCAATATATCATCGGGAGCCATGGGTATTCATTTTGCGTTGCTTGATTAGCTTTTTTGACTCTCAAATTAATAGTAGCTACTGACTTGCATTATTTGAGTCACCAAAGACCACAATTTTCTTTAAAACATTTATTGTTCTACTGAAGACAAAAAAAGCACCTACACCTCTGGATGGCCTGAGGAGCATCTTTAAGCATTTTTTCTGTCTCTCTCTTGTGACTTTCTGCGTGTCCCTTTCTCAAAACATTGAGTTTCTGACACAAAAGCATGTGTTGTTTTTTAATAAAGCTTACCCTGTTTTTTAGGGCCTCAGATCAGGCCGCTGTCCGGCTCAGTGCTTTAGGGCCGAGGGGGCCGCTTTTATCCCAAACAGACCTGACAACTGACCTGGATTAGAGATCTAGAGAGACACAGGGACAGTGATCAAGATTCACGTGGCAAAAGTGATAAGAATGTGGAGAGAAAGACTAGATGAAAGTTGTTGGAGAAGTTAAGTCTTTTTTCTAAAGAATGACAGATATATCATCGTACAGTGTGCATTTTGTAGAGAGAAAGATGAATATGTCAGAAAAGTCCTGGGATTAGACTGATGTGTGAGAGTGTTGTGTCTGCGGCTCTCTGCACTGATGAAGACTTGAGCTGATAATCGGAGTGCTTCGTTCTTGAAGATGATTGAAATGTTCGATCTGTATCTGTGTGGACATCTGCTGTCAAAACCCCAAACAGTTACAGCTCAGAATGACACAACTATGCCTGAAGATAGACTTTTTTATATATATTATTATATAACATTCTTAACATTTAAAATATCAAACAACACAAAACAATGCTTTTTTTACTCCTGTCTTCAGTGTCACATGATCTTTAACCACAATTAAGTTTTTGTTTGTTTGGTTTTTTTATTTCTTTGATGGAAAAAAAGAAAAAATGTAATGCATCCTTAATGAATAAAATTATTAATATTAAAAAAACTAAACAAAACAACATTAAATACTATTTTTATACCCATCAAAGCTCACATTTGCTCTTGTTGTTTCTACGGTTGCGTGTGATCATCAGCACCCTGTTCTCTCTTCCTGTCCCCTCTCAGCTGTAAGCGGTGTCTGACCGTGTGTTTTATGGTCTGTGTCCTCACAGGTCACGGTCCATCAGCGGCGCGTCCTCTGGTCTCTCCACCAGCCCTCTCAGCAGCCCACGGGTGAGTAACCCCGCCCCCAGCACGCCCACCTCTCTCTGTGCACCGATCAGCACACATCTGCTCAATCACCTTCATGGCAATCATATCGCACTCCATATCTACTGTATGTATTACACAGCCACATAGTCACATAAGTATCATTCCGTAAAATACATATGCCTAAATATTTTTCATTAATTTTAATTTCAGATTAAATGAAAAATGTTGCTGAAAAGTAGCTGAAAAAACAAAACAAAACTTATTTTAATATAGAATTTAATTTCAGTTAACAAAACCACTAGGTAAGTGATAATTCAGTGCTTTTTTAGACATGAGAAATTATTCTTTTTAAAAGCCTTTAAACTGAAAAGCTCATGAAAATGAACCAGTCATAGGATATAGGAACCCTGGAAATAGCTCTCTGACCTCTAGCAAGCAAAGCCAATAAGGATGGAAATCGTGCAAGAGTGAGTTGCAGGAGACATCCGTTTTTGTTTCATGGAGATATACTCTTTCATCCTATCTGCTGCTCTCTGTCTTTCCCCAAGTGGAAATCCAGCTCAGGGAGCGCTGTAGAAAATCTCACTCCTCTGATTAGCACAGACGCTGTTGGGTAAACTTTTCCAGTTGGCTTGTTTAAGACGGCTCACAGATTACCAAGGCCTTACCCTAAAGCACGCCAACGTATAGTGCAGATTTCCAAGAGGAAATTGATTTAGAAGTTCACTCTAAACCTCTGTTCTGTATGTCACATGAAAATGAAGGATTATGGAGTCAGTCTTTTCATGTTTGACATAAATTATTTTAATGTACTGCTTGTTGCTTTTGTGAATGTGTTTGCTTTGATTACTTTTCTGGATCCCAACTGTGAAGAGACTATTAGTGCTTGAAGTGTTTCTGCAACCTGCTAGCTTTTGTGTTTTGAGACATTCATATTCAGATGCTCACAAGCTTTGAAGGTTTATGCATGATTTAGAACTTGGACACAGTCAGGCATTGCATTTCTTTGACGTTAGTTTTTAAAGGGTTAGTCCAACCAAAAAAGAAAATGTAATCATTAATGACTCACTCTCATGTTGTTCCAAACACATAAGACCTTCGTTCATCTTCAGAACAAAAAATAAGATATTTTTGATGAAACCAGAGAGCCATCTGTCCCTCCATAGACAGCAACATAACTCAAATGATCCCAGATCCAGAAACACAGTAAAACAATGCATGTGACATCAGTGGATCAACTTCAGTTTTGCTGCGCTACGAGAATACTTTTTTTGCGCAAAGGAAACATAAATAACAATCTAACTCTACCGTTCTTTACCCCTGATTTACATCTTACGCCATTTTAGAGTGCATTACAGCGCAGCACATAGGCACGCTTTAATGTATTTGACATAATCCGCCTTGTTTACCTCCGGGGGAAAACACGCGCATGTACGTAATCTGTGGCTGTTTGCGCCTAGAGCAAGTTACGCTTACTTTCTGATATGTCTTTTGCCGTTTTAGAAAATAAGTCACAGAGAAGAATGGTAGAGTTAAATTGTTATTTTTGCTTTTATTGCGCAAAAGAAGTATTCTCCTAGCATCACAGAACTAAAGTTGATCCACTGATGTCACATGGACTGTTTTACCAATGTTTTTACAACGTTTCTTGATCTGGGATAATTTCAGTTGGGTTGCTGCCTATGGAGGGTCAGATAGCTCTCAGATTTCATCAAAAATATCTTCATTTGTGTTCAAGATGAACAAAGGTCTTATGGGTTTGAAACGACATGAGGGTGAGTAATTAATGGCAGAATTTTATTTTTGGGTGAACTAACCCTTTAACAGATGCTTAAGTCTAAATTCATACTGCAAATTACATTGTGCAGACTTATCATACATGATATATTGTTTGATACCCAATATATTGCTCATTTCACGGCAGAAAATGTGCTCTCAAATCCCTTTTTATTTTCCCGTTGGCAGCTTTCTTTGGTGTGCCTGAAAAGACTTGATTTGCTCTTTACAATGGTCTTGTTGCATCTTTCGCTCACCGGTCTTGGCTAACTGCATGCTTTTTTTTTTCTTCTACACCACCATGGCTCCTTATACCTCCTTAAATTGTTCCTTCCCTTTTTGTGTGTGTTACCCACAATGTTTTGACTCGTGAATCTCGATGTGTTCTGCTCTGGTTCTTACCTTACCCCAAAGCCTGTCCGAAAGTTCTGTGTCCCGCCTCAGTCCACTGAGCTGCTCTTATCTCCCAGTTCTAGTATCACTGACTCCCTAAAACCAAACTTGGATCAGAATGAGTCAAAAAAACCCACTCCTAACTCCCTAACGCCAAACTCTATATCTGAGTCTCTCCTGCTCTGCCCAAAGACCCAAACTCTTCCAGCCAAGCCCAAAGACAAACCCTTACAATCTGCCCGATCAAACCCCTTACCCGAATCGGAGCCCGAACACATTTCGACAGCCAAGTCAGAACCTTCAACCCCATGTCAACCTCAAGCACCCTGTATACCGGGCAGCCCGCTGGTGAGGCGGGCAACTCCAGCCTCCATCATACCCCCTCAACTGTCAGTCCCCTTTAGGCCTGTTGTCCCTCTTTCTCCTATCCGACTACACCACTTCCACCCTGTTCCTGGCTCTGACCAAACCACCAAATCTATCCCCACCATACAGGTGACCCCCCACCCTTCTCCAAGGGGCAGCCCTATCCCCACCCCCAAAGGAACGCCCGTGCACACACCTAAGGACAGCCCAGCAGGGACGCCGACCCCTACACCACCCCCCAGCCCCTCCATCGGGGGAATGCCTTGGAAGACACGCCTCAACTCCATCAAGAACAGCTTCCTGGGCTCACCACGCTTTCACCGCAGGAAACTGCAAGGTATTGGTGGATAGAGTAAACAGGCTGCATTTAATCCATTTATGCATTCTCCAAACCACTTGTCCTAAGTAGGAATGTGGATCCTTTCCCAGCATCTTGAGCTGAAGAAAGGTAAATCTCTGGACTGATGGCCAGGCTACGATTCACGACACTATGAAATCAAAATTATAGTTATGTGCTGTTAAAGCTAATTATTGCTCTGAGGCAAATCTAGAGAGTATTGTATTAATAAAGCCTGAAAATTGGGAAAACCAATGATGAGCAAACAATCTTGATGTCGTCTTGTCTTATAGCAGGGATTTTTCAGTTTTGGCCTTTGAGGTCCACTTTAATGCAGAGTTTAGCTCCACCCCAAATCAAACTCCCCTGAACAAACCCATCAAGGTCTTTAAGATTACTAGAAAGGTAAATAGGTAGTTGTGTTTGATTAGGAACTAAACTAAAAAGTGGCTTTCAAGGGCCAGAGTTCAGATCCCCTGTCTTACAGATTATTGTCCAATTAAAGTCTCTAGAAGAGGGGTGTCCAATCCTGTTCATAGAGGGCCAATGTCCAGCAGAGTTTTAATTCCAACCAGCTCCAACACACTTTCCTAGGAGTTTCTAGTGAGTCTGAAGACCTTGATTAGCTTGTTCAGGTGTGTTTAAGTAGTATTGGAGCTAAACCCTGCAGGACAATGAGCCCGTTTACATACATGTACATGCACAAAAACGCACTTAGTCATGTAAATGCTGTAACCATGTGGCATGTAAAAGCAATAACCTGCTTTCTGTCAGCTTATTGTAATGTGCATGTGTGATACATGCATTGTTAGTGCAGATTACAGCAGATCTAGACTGAGCAAATGTCTCGCAGTAAAGAAAGGAGAAAATATCTAACAAAAACAGACTTTTTCATGACTCAGAAAATTATATAAATGTGTTCTCATCTCATGCAGAAGTATAAATGGTTCAGTCACAATGCTGCATTTCTAACTGCATGAGAGGATAATATATGAGCGGAAAGTTTCCTGCTGACATCAAAACTGACAAATATATGGAATAGTTGGAGTAAGATATGCAAATTATTATATTTTGACATCACTACAGTGAAATATACAGATTTATTAAAGAAGTCATGTAAAGGCAGCTTGCTTGCGTTGGTTGCTGATGTGTATATAAACGGGGAAAACTGTTTATTTTAATAAGCTGATATTTGTGAGTTATCGGTTTACTGGTGTGCATGTAAACATGCTCAGTGGCCCTCCAGGAACAGGTTTGGACAACCCTGATCCTCCTAGAATGAGAATTCCCTGCCCTCTTAAAGCTCATGATACACTCACGGTTTATTTGTTATTCGTTCTTTTCTTAGGAGTAAAATGTATATAGTATAGTATATAGTGATATAGTGTTAATGGACAACTGCCCACACTGCTTTTTGTAAGAGCACACCTACCTATTACAGTACATAATTTCCAGCGACCAATGGTAGCTCGAATGTTTAACACACAAGTAAACAGACTTTTCCAATTGCTCAAGTTTGTCAGAAAAGAACAGGGTGTTTAATATTGGCTCAGAATTGTTTGGGTGGCCAACAAGGGCAGAATAAGATCATTTTTGACTAAATCTTCCAAATCCCTCTTAATGCAGTCACTCTACATTGAATCATTATAGGCTTGAAATAAAGCTTTTACCTCCTCCAGTTTGACTAGATCTGTTTCACGACTTGTTGTGACTAAATGCTCTCATTTACATACTGACTGTAAACTAATATTAAGCCTGCTACCATGGTTACCACTTCACGTTGTTTCAGTAGCATCAGTTAGCATTTCTGAATAACTTGTCCTGCATGCGACCCCTTAATTATCCAGTTTTATTGTTGGCATAACCTTTAATGCCAAGCGAAATTAGCAACATTTGACAAATACTCACAAACGATGCACATTTGCATGCAACTATAGGCTCTAATTAGATCTGTCCTACATGTTGAATTATAAAAAAATAAAAAGGTAAAATGATGCACAACTTTGATGAATGCTAAAACTGTCACACGCTAACATCCTTTTTATTATCCATTTTATTAACAGTTCCCACTCAAGAGGAAATGTCCAGCCTCACGCCAGAGTCTTCCCCAGAGTGAGTACAGTAACGTTACAGATTTCCCATTGACTGCTGTTGTCTTTTTTATTAGGCTTATTATATTTATTTTCAGGAGCCACAAACCTTTTCATGACAGAGAGAAAGCATTTTTTATTTTTACTGTTTTTCTATGCATTTATTCTAGTGCTATCAAACGATTAATCGCCAAAATAAAATTTTTTTAATCTTGCATGCATGTAAACCTATTGTAAGAGCCCATAATAATATTAGAATAAAGCATTTATATATATAATATAAAATATAAATACTATATATATATATAAATATTTCCAAAGTGTGTGTTTGTGTGTGTGTGTGTTTATATATGCAAAATATATACGCACATTATGTAAATAAGTACTTTTATTTTGGATGTGATTAATCACGATTAATCGTTTAACAGCACTAATTTATTTATCTGTTATTTCATTTATTTTAGAGAAAATGAAAGAGCATTTTTGGAACTCTTGGATCACTTACTGCAGGGAATTGTTTATTTATTTATTTATTGGTTGGTGTATTGTTTTGCTGTGCATGGTCTAGTGTACTTTTAATTAATATTGTCATAAAAATGATATGTAAGTTTTATTTACTCCCTTTATTTAGCCGTTATTATCATCTGTAATGTTGAGAGGTCCCTACAGTGTAGGTCGTTTCAGGTTTTATTATTATTATCGAGACATTTGGTTTCCATAAAAATGCCATAATACGTTTCCAGCTTACCATTAAGTCAGTTCTATGCTGGAAACACAGCCGCCAAGAATCATCCTCCGAAAAAGACGAATAGTAGACCTTGAACAATACTTACCCAACAACAGTGTTGATGTAAACCCCCCTCAGCACTTCAGAAATCATTGTGAGTTATGTTTGCCTCTGTTAAACCATTTAGTCTTTTTTTTCCATTCTAATGGAAGCTCAGTCATATCTTTCTCCCACTGAGGCAGGTCTCAATGCACAGCAGACAGCAGTCACAAACTCTCTCCCCCACACGGAGTGATGCCTCATCCTCTTTTGTTTTCTATTTTGTCTTCCATAACTTATCCGCCTCTCTCTCGCTTTCCGCGCCAGCTGGATAAGCCGCGGCGCTCTCTGCTTTCTTTTGTCATCCTCTGCCATAAATCAGTTTCTGGAAGCTAAGTTGCGAGCGACTGTGCTTTGTTGATACACAACAGCGCGGGCTGAAGCTTTTTAGAGCTAGAACGATGTTTAGACAGACGGTTATTCCTTTATATACTAAAACGAGACCAAATTACAGCTTCTAGTTTAAACATCAGGGGTGTTTTTTTTTTTTTTTTGTACCTATCTTTTGGTATAAATATGATTTGGCGTAGCAACATACATACATTTATTTACAGTCTATCTACAAATATTTACATTTTCTAGAAATGCAAAGTCAATATGTTCACTGAGATATTCAATGGTAAAGAGTATTACACTTTAAAGAGGATTGTTTATGGTCAGAACAAACTATTCATAATTTATTGGGAATTTTTATGTGGGATCACTCTATGTCAGCATGGCTGTAGTACTCTGAACTTGGTTCAAAAGAACATGATTTGTTTAAATATATAAATAAATCATGTCCTTAACTGACATTTGACGCATTAAAAAGTCTATAAACATCTATACATCTAGAATATATATTTAATTAAAAATACTGTATATTCAAATGTAAAAGGTATGAGAGTTACAAGTATTCTGGATTTTTTCCCCCCAGATTTATAAATGTAAATTATATATTTTTTTATATCAAATACAAAATATTATATATATATATACAAATAAATGTTACACATGACAATATTTCAGAAATTTTTAAACTTGTGAATACGTTTTTTACAGAAATTCAGAGCTCATTCATAAAATTATAGATCCGTCTCCAAAACTATATTTTTTTATCAGTTTAACTGAAAAGTTGTAGCCAAGACTTTGTAGTGGTCAGTGTGCCTCTGACTTCTGTGATCCATTCTAATATTTCAACCACAACACATTATGCAGTCATATTTTTGTAACCAGCCGCTTCCTTAAATGCATTTTCAGTTAAATTTCCAGTTCCAAAAAAGATTTTTCTTTTAGCTAAAAGATAAAAGCGCCTTATGGATTTTTATGATTTCTTTGATTTTTGTCCCATCCATCAATATGACCTCATGCAAAGTTCATCATGTTAATTTGCAGACCCTCTGCTGTGTGCCGTTCTTTCGCCCTTTTATGAATTATTCAGCATCAATTTATTTTGCATAAGCGCCATAGGATCTATCATTATTCTGAGCTCTGATAAGAACTGATCTTATATCCCCTGAAGACTTCATAAAATTCTCATGTTTTGTATTTCTCTCGCTCCGCAGGCTTGCCAAAAAATCTTGGTTTGGTAACTTCATCAACCTAGAGAAAGAAGAGCAGATCTTCGTGGTTATTAGGGACAAGCCACTGAGCTCTATAAAAGCAGACATCGTCCACGCCTTTCTCTCGGTAAGCAATCTCTTTTGCATGCCTCCAATCCCGTTTCATTCCTCTGTTGTAAATGACGGCTATGAATATTTGAATATATGCTTCTGCGTTCTCGCTATCAGATTGAAAGACTTTGCCTGTCGCTCCGGTTTTGATAGGCTTGGCCGGAAGCCTGTGTTTTTACATTTGCAAATACCTTTCTGATTTGTGTTTCAATTCTGTAAAATGCTAGTCTGTGATGTTTCCATCCTCCCCATGGCTGCCTCTTTCATTAGAGGTCAATGGAAAATCAACGCAGGGCATGAATCATTAGCATATAGATGTTGTGCCTCGAGAGGTTTGTGCAGAAGGGAAGGGAGTTTAAGTCTGCCGTTTAGACCTGCAAGTGTTTTAAATGTGCACTTAAAAAGTAGCTTGTCATGCTTAGCGACGTATTCCTTGCCTTCAGCTAAGCAAAAGTAAACCTGCGGTTATATTAGCGCAGTTTCTGCTGAATATTTTTGTCAATTGTGTAGCAGTGCTAGGTAGATTTCTTACTAATTGTGGTCTGGTACGTATTCCAAATTACATGACAAAAATTGTAGTTAGGACTGTATTCAATTAAAATTACACATTTTATATAATTAGCATATTTTTTTGATTACTCTAGTGCTCTCAATCGATTAATTGCATACAAAAGGAAAGTTTTTCGAAAGTTTTGAGTATATTTATTAAATATATACAAATACACATACATACAGCATATATTTTGAAAATATTTATATATCTATATTATACCTCACTCGAATTCATACGATTTTTGATAAATCGTATGTATTTTACGAGTTGCCAATTCGTATGAATTTGTATTAATGACCTACAGCTAACCCCGCCCCTAAACATATGTCATATATGTAACCTTTTTTCTTAAATATAGTGTGTATATACATACACACAATACACACATATATATATATAATGATTAATTGCGATTTATCGATTGATTTATTAATACACTACTTTCGACTTGTTTTTAGCATTGATTTAAAATAGCATAATGTCATACAATGTAGATATAAGAAATACAAAGAGAAAGAGAAAGAAAATAATATATATAAAAAGTTTTGTTTACTTGCATGTCATGTGACCATTAACCTGCATCAGTGGACTGTGAATATATCATTATAATTATTACATACTAATAATTTTTAACTTGCTACCTTAAAATCTTAGGGGGTACATCAAGTAAATACTTTAGATGAATTATGAATATTTTATAGCTGTGATCAGAATATTATGCAATCATTTTATCAATTAAAAGGTACCTGTGGTCCAATAGCAAGTATTTTAAAATATAATTTAATAAAGCATTTGTTCACTTTCAAAATAAAAGTTAATAATTTACCTACCCCCATGTTAATCCAAGATGTTCTTGTCTTTCTTTCTTTCATTAGAAAATAAATGTAAAAAAATTCCCAAACACCTAATGAAATGGCTTGAAAAATTCAGCAAATATCAGTACATGGGATCGCACCTTAATAAAGAGCCAGACTTTTCCAAGTTTGATGTTCTTCATACAGTAGACACTTTCAAATATGTAACAGTGGATTGATTCTTCTTCCTTCTTCCTCAGATACCCAGCCTCAGTCACAGCGTTGTCTCGCAGACGAGTTTTCGTGCTGAGTACAAATCCACCGCCGGCCCCACCGTCTTTCAAAAGCCTGTTAAGTTCCAGGTTGACATCACGTACACCGAGAGCACCGCGGCCACCAAGGAGAATGGCATCTATTCAGTCACCTTCACTCTGCTCTCAGGTAACCACAGCAACCACAATCAATCTTGATTTTTTCTGTTATTTGACGTATGATCAGTCAAAACACTTTGTCGCCAAATTAATCATATCCCCCCAAAAAAAAATTCTTTACATAAATATATGTGTTTGTACTGTGTTTATGTTTGTTTATCCGGAAAGTATTCAGACCCCCTTACATTTTTCACTCTGTTATATTGCAGCCATTTTTTTAAATAATTTAAGTTCATTTTTTTTCTCATTAATGTACACACAGCACCCCATATTGACAGAAAAACACAGAATTGTTTACATTTTTGCAGATTTATTAAAAA
>JAUMHI010000074.1:12554841-12603309 GCA_032359435.1 Enteromius unitaeniatus | reverse complement strand
TAGGACCATGTGATATTTCAGTTTTTCTTTTTTTAATAAATCTGCAAAAATGTCAACAATTCTGTGTTTTTCTGTCAGTATGGGGTGCTGTGTGTACATTAAAGATCAAAAAAATTTACTTAAATGATTTTAGCAAGTGGCTGCAATATAACAAAGAGTGAAAATTTAAGGGGGTCTATTTAAGAATATTATTAATATTTAACAGAACGTCTAACAAAAATTGTCTGCCTAATCCACAGCACTACCTACATGAATTCGGTCTGAACCGCATTCTTTTTTTATGTATTTGGATTATTATAAATGATCATCCATGTATCCAAAATAAATAATTTGCATAAAACACACCTTACTTTTTTTTTTTTCTAAAAAAATCTTTCCTTTCAGGCTCCACAAAAACATGACACATATAATGAAATATAATTAAGACAAACATGTATATAAGTATGTGCATACATGTGGTCTTAGTTGTTCCAAAATCTTTATTCATTTACAATAAATTTGAGTAGAAAAAAATGTTTGTACAATTTCATTCACAAATTGGTGCTTTAGCATAGTTAATAAATGAGACCCATTACCTTGAGGAAACGTAATCATGTCATTGCAAATATAAAACTCACTCCTGACAGTCTTAGGTTCAGTCTTGACAGGATTTTTCTTTTGTCCTCTACGAAACAATTCTAACAAAAATTTCCTTTTAATTCACAGAACGAGCCAAATAGCCTCTCACAGACTAATTATCCCATCGGTATACTGCATATCACAAAAACAACATAAGATAAATAAAAAGGCTAAACTAATGCATTATTCTGTGCCATTAATATCCATTATGTCTCCTCATGATAGCGTCAGCAGCAGCTCTTATCCACTACAGCATGCAGGATGTTAAATAATGTTGTTGTCCAGCTGGCAGAGATAAGAAAGACTGCAAGTTACAAGTAGTTTTACAATAAATTCCTGTCATATTCTTAAAAGGCTCCTATTTTTTATTTTTTTTTCCAGCTTTTTTCCGCTGGGATGCAAACCAAGTTAATGAGTACTCGATTAATCGGTATTAAGGAAGCCCCGCCCCAACTTTCTCTTTCGAAATGTCAACAGGGTTTTATTTATATGATCTGTTACACTGTATTGTAGGTCCAAGTCGGCGGTTCAAGCGGGTGGTAGAAACGATTCAGGCGCAGTTGTTAAGCACACACGACCAGCCGGGAGTCCAGCAGCTGTCTGGTGAGTATAAATCCCCCCAATCCCTTCCCCCACTCCGTCCCGAGCCCCACGATCCCTCTCATGCCTGTTTACACCCCTCCTCCATCATGCATGTAAGCGCACCACAACACAGCATCACAATATTTTCCACATGATCCCACACACCGGGACGCTAGAAGACATGGGGAGTTTTCCAATTCATGGTGATTCCCTTTGGCCACACGGCTGCTCCCATTTCTCAGACGGCATTAACGGTAGATTTTCTGACACGTCTCCAATTGCGGACACCTCAGGTTTGTGATCTCTAGTTTTTGGATACGGTATCTTGGAAGGGTGAGGTAGAGGTTCCCGCTACCTTTTTAGGTCGGGATACCCCAAAACCGACGTCGTGCTCTGTCTGCATCAGCTATTGTGCTAAACCAACCAGAGCATACATCATTTCAAAATATCAAGTTCTGGAAAAGTTTTCCTCATTATATACTTCCTGTGAGCTATCCAGAGCTTCAAGGATGAACAGCAGAGTATGTTTTCATTTCATTTATTTTATTTTTTCAAGGAGAATCGCAAAGAAAAGCCACTTTTCCATCCTATTCTCTCTCCGCCCTGTGCACATCCTCTCTTCTTGACAGATGATGCTGATGTCCCAACCATCTCCCTGATAACAGCTCCACCTAGTGGTCTGCAAACAACAGAATCTAATACAAAACCCAATGCATATAACCCTATTATTTATTTTTTTATATTTTTATATATTTGCATTTGCGCACCAATATGATTGCTTCAGTAACTACTGGTAATGTATCTCCAGGGATATTTAGTTATAATTAACAACTTTGGTATTTGTTCAACACTTATTGACAACATATGATGGGTCTGTATATGGCAAAAAAAAAAAAGAGTAATAATTATATAAACAAAAGGCTGCATTTATTTGACTGAAATACAGTAATATTGTGAAATATTATTAGAATTATATTTATATTTAAATATTTATTTATTTTAAACATAATTAAAATGTGATTTATGTGATGGCAAAACACTAATCCATTATGATTCAATTATGATATGTTTTTGCTGCTTAAGATTTTCTTTATATTTTTTGGGGATTTTCAACGAATGAAAGGTTCTGTTGATGTGACATAACATAATTGTTTGTGTTTTTACAGTCACTTTTTGTTTTATTATTTTTCAATTGAATTAAAAAGATTTAATTTATAATAAAATGCGTTTATAACAATTAATTATGCTAATAATTACTTTAGCATGTTAGAAATATTCCTGAACTAGCATGTTACATAGAACACTGCAGTAATGGCTAATGATAATATTTAGAATATTATTTTAATGTTTTAATGCTTCATTTTGTAGTATAATATTCCAATAAATTCTTCCTAAAAATAGCTTTGCTGATAGTAATAAAATGTATGCAATTAAACATGTTTAAAAAAAGCAAAAAATTGTGGTATTTTGAACACCGCTGTATATGTACATTTATTAGTGATTAATAACATAAAATAGCATATAATAATGAAGCACTACTTAATAATGGGGGAGGTTTCAGGGAGTGTTGGGCAACAGGAAGACATCCCAGACCATCTCAAGAAAGTAGATCCTTGCTTTTTCTCTTTCTGTCATCCTTCTCTGTTCCCACCTCAGTGTGTTTCACTGTCTTTCTTTCTCTCTCCTTTGCTTTCACTTATACACGTCACATTCATGCACTCCGTGTCTCATTCAGTGCTGTATGACTCACTGTGGTTTGAACGCACTACTGCACTGCAGATGAATGGCACATACACACTGCAGTCAGATTACACTCACCGCTCCAAAAATAGACACTGAAATTATGGACTTAATTATGTTACTTTGTGTAGGAGGTTGTGTTTATGCAAATAACTAACCTCCCAATGTTCTTGAGATTCATAAAAACTATTTTTATTCCAAACAAGCATAATTATCTACACAAACTTGTCTAATATCCACCCAACCGAAGTCTTCTTGCCCCTAATGTAGTCTAGATGGAGACATCTGGCCCCATGCTTGTTAATTGGAAATTACTCATTTGCTTCACATGGGCATGATGAAGAGCGTACACAGCAGATCTAATGAGCTAATGCACTGATCCAATTTATAAACCAAAAAAAGATTCAGGGAATTTAAAACTTTTTTTCCAGGCTGCGCTGATAGTGTTGTCTGGTGTCAACGTGCATGTTTCTCTCTCACAGAGAACTCACAGTGTGCTGCAAAACCCGCTAAAGCCAAAGTGTGGTAAGATTCTTACAGCGTCTGTGTTAAATACACCAACTTGAAGCACAATTACAGTGGCCCAGGGAGTATTTAGACACTTGAGTCACACTTAAAAATCCCCGAATGTCACTGCATTAGCTAGGAAAATTAAAATTTGCTAAAATTGCACTCACCCTCAGGCCATTCAAGATGCAGATGAGTTTGTTTCTTCATCAGATTTTGAGAAATGTAGCATTTCATCACTTACTCACAAGTGGATGCTCTGCAGTCGATGGGTGCCGTCACAATAATCCACACCTCGTGAGTATATAGTATAGTATTTACAACACTTTGTTAATGCATGCTACAGAATAGTGTTGTATTAACAGTTGTGAACCAATAAACTGTAATAAATGCTTAAGCGTACTTTAGTTTTTACTAGAGTAAACTGTAATGTATTGTAGTATAATTGTTGTAAAAAAACTTAAAGTACAGTATTGGGTAAAGTAATGTATATATTACTATAGTAGTTATATTACCACAGCCACTATAGAATTACCATTACAATAAATTACTATAATATTTTTTTCATATGGGTGGACTGAAGTGATGTGGATTATTGTGATGATTTTATCAGCTGTTTACACACTCATTCTGACGGTACCCATAGAGAGAACTATTTCTTAGACTGAATATATTTTACATAATTAACAATGATTTAGTTCGGGATTCCATAAGTTGGATGTATAAAATGTCTTAATGTTGAGTTTCAATCTAGCTCGCTGAGGTTTGCTGAGGCCCCTTGTTTAGGGACCACTAATCTAATACAATGACATTCATTTTTAGCGTCCAGCCCAGGCTTATGAAAATACATGCCTCTTTATACGGTTCTGCAACACTGTAATTACTATATACACTATATATGTGCGTTTCACAGCAGTGAAATGTTAAGAGAGTTGCTAAAACACATGTTCTGTACTTTTTTTTTTTTTATTATTACATTGGTACAGGCACATATTGCTGCATTTTTATTATTCTACTATTAGTTTTCAAATCACGCAGGGTGTTAAAATTGTTTAAAAGTCAAAACATAATTTTCTGTAAGTAATTGTGTGAAAATTAACCGAAACTTTGTACCTGTAAATCATACTTTGATTGAAAACTAATAAAACAGTGATTCGTACATATACTTTTTTTTGTTGTTTTTTTTTTTTACTTTACAGAATTTACAGAGGCACTTATTTTGAATGAGTCTAGGTTGTAAGTGTGACTTAAAGGGATAGTTTACACAAAAATAAAGATTCTGTTAAACAGTTTCGTGACCAATTTTTATGTATTCATACGAGGTGGAAAATTCGTGCTAATTCGTATAACCTCACTTGTACAATTTTGTAGAATTTGTACAAACCTCAGTAACAGGTAGGTTTAGGGGCGGGGTTAGATGTAGGTCATTCATACAAATTCATACGAATTGGCAACTTGTAAAATAGCAAAAATCGTATGAATTTATATGAGTGAGGTCGTACGAATTAGCCACCTTATAAAATATGTACGAATTGTCATGAGACTGGGCCATTCTGTTATCATATACTCACATTCATGTTTTTCCAAACATCTATGGCTTTCAGCCATCTGCGGACATGATGACAGAATTTTCTTGTTTGTGTGAACTATCTCTTTAAGTGTCCAAAAAATCACTAGAGTCTCTAACTACTTTATCATGCGCATATCTGCCTTCAAAATAAACCTGTGATAATCACAGCACTTGTAAAGATACATGTCCTTACATCATATTTAAAGTGCACCCAACCCCATAAATATCCTTTCACATTTAACATAACTGAATTAGTAAGTGTGGCACAGTATTTTTTTTTTTTTTTTCGTTTTGTGCAACAAGCACAACATAAAATGGTTGTTACCTTCTTAGTTTGTATGTAGCTTACAAATCTGGTCTACATTTCTTGTCTATGCGAGCCATATGTACACCAGAGGCTCTGATGTGCCCCTAAATGTTCAAATGAACCCTACACCACAGTGTGTGGATGTGCGGATGGTGTAGCTATGCAGGTTTGCATGTGTATTCATGAGTTTGGAAGTATTCTAAGTCAAGTACACTAAAGGGGGTTTTCTCATGAAGTCAGAGTTAGCTCAAGGCTAGTCTGAGCCCCAGATGGACTATTCACAGACCGTCTGCTACATATTACACCAATAAAGTTAGAAAATTGCCATTTCTAGTCACCAGTTCCAGCAATCATGATGCACAGGATTTTAATAGCCTCTCGGAAAACAACAAGTTTACAGAATTTCTGTTAGAATTAGTGAAGGAACTAGTTTCATTTGCCAAAGTTTGAGGTTTATGCCATTTGGTATTTGAAAGTTTTTCAAGAATTTGAAGCAGTTTAAATTATTTAATTAAATGTTGCATGGTTTTTATAATGTAACTAAATGCACTTACATTAAATAATGTAAATGCACGAAGGATAATGTGTAAATGCTAATAACTTAAGCTTCTGATATATCATAGAAGCTTGCTTTTGCCACAGGATAGAAAAGGGTTACACATGACTAAAGAGTTTCGTGATTAACTAACAGATTTATTTTACATTTATATTTATAATAATGAGCCATTACTTGCTTATAGCCTATCAGTGCTCAAGTGCACACATAAAGCTTGCTACAGATGCTAATGATTATAAATGCTTCAGGGTAAAAACAACTAGAATACCGCCCCAACATCATCATAACTCATTGGTAAACCAGTGTTTTAACTGATTTATCTCCACAGTCAATGTGTGCATTTCATATGGACTACATAATCTGAAAATGTTTGTTTTCATTTTAGCTGGTTAAATTAAAGTGTTACTCTACCCAAATGGGTTATCTTTATTCCCTTACCCCCAAGTCGTTCCAAACCTCAAGAAGCTTTGTTTGTCACAATTTAAGATATTTTGGATGAAAACCTGGAGGCTTGTGCTGTCAAGGTCAAGAAACCTATGAAAAACATGGTGCATCTGCCATCAGTTGTTTAACCATAATGATTTGAAGCTACAAGAATAAAACAAATGAATGAATGAAGTCACGGTTGAACCGCTGATGGCAGGTGGAGAATTCACACAATGTCTTTCATACTTTTACCTTGACAGTGTTCTTTACTTAGCAGTCAATGGGACAGTCACAAGCCTCCATGGTTTTCATTAAAAATATGGGTTTGGAACGACATGGGAGTAAGTGAGTTAATGACAAAAGTTTCATTTTGGTGTGGAGTAACACTTTAAATGTTGACATTTCATGTTCTGTACATGTATATCTTTATGGCAAGCACAGAGCTTAGGTTAATTTTTATTTTACATGCTCAAGTTCACTGAGACCTAAATGGCATAAAGTAGACCCTATTTGCTTTCATTATTTTACAAAAGCACAATGTTTTGTGCCTGTGTAATATGGTATGTAATTGAACCGGACAGAAGACACTTCATAGGCTTTTGTGAGGAGTGAGCAGAATGAAGATTAAAGAGTACATTGTACCCATGTGTGGGTTTCCTACGTGTCATTCTCTCTGCAGTGACAGATATACAGATGTAAACAAACCTGACTTTTAAAGTAGTAGTTGTACTTACTTAGATTTGAAACAAAGTGTCAAAGATGCTCTTTGGGATGGCCTTCAACTCTATCAACGCTATCTCTAGGTCAAATAGCCTCTTCAAAAAGTAGTAGTTTGCAACAGTCAACTACAAACTCACGTTTGATTCCATCTTGAATCTCAGAAAACAATTGTTTATAAAGAAAATTCAAGTCTCACCTTAATTCTGTTTTCATTTGAAATATGTGTTGCCTGAAGTAAAATGGGTGGCAAATCCTGTTTCACGTTGAATTAAAGCTGGTAGTTCTGTCAGAGAAAACACCGCTGCTTGTTTCTATCTGGTCCAAGCTGGTTTAGATGGTTGGCCATCTGAACTACTAACCATTGGAGACCTGGCTGAGCTGGTACACCAACAAAACATACAAGTTCTACCTTAGTTTTTTGGAGGGAATGTTCTGTGTCGCTCAGATACATCTCGTCAGAACTAAAAAGGGTTGTACATGCTGTTTTACGTTGATTTTAGTGTGGTAGCTCAGGTATAGAACACAGTTGCTGGATGGATTATAGGTAGTCCCAAACTGGTTTAAGAGATTGACCAGCTGAACTAACCATCTTGATCAAATGACATTGCTGTAAAAACCAGGTCATACCATCATACCATGAACAAGTTGGTCAAGTTGTTTTTAGGACATGCAAGGTAGTTTATTGCTGGTCAAAGTGTGTTAATTTGGCATCTAATGGGAACCTAGTTGAACTTTGGCAGGAAAAAGCATATCAAGCATATTTGGCAGTCAAGTTGATTTACATATTTTGTTCAATATGGTCAGCTAGCTTTCAGTCTGGTAGTCCAGCTCATCAACCATCTAAACTGCTGCTAATAATGTTGTGGTGGCTATGTTTGTGTTGCTCAACTAGTAGAGCACAGCACTAGCAGCAACACCATGATTATGTTTTTTAATTCCATTTGCAAGCCAGCTTGGACCAGCTAATGGCCACCTAGGACTACCATTTTAAGCTGGTTTTATCAGGTTTAACCGACCCTTATATCTTATACACAAGATTCAACTTTAAATGTTTTTATGGCCATCAAAGCCTCTCCAAATCTTAGTCTTTACATTTTCCTACTCTTTCTCCTCCGTCTCCTATCTCTTTCCCCTTTCTGCCCACTTCTCCTCATGTGAGCCCATTGTTCATTTCTCTTTGTTCTCTCTTTGTCTCTCTTTTTTTCCTTTTCTTCCTATCTGTGTACCTAGGCAGCCCATTGAGTAACTTCTTTGACGTAATTAAACAACTTTTTTCAGACGAGAAGAACGGTCAGGTGCCTCTTCCACCTGGCACGCCCAACAGACACCCAACTAACGCCTGTCGCCACGACCCTCAGCCTAGTGACTCTAAATGCCCAGCGGGCAATCCCAGGGACAATCCCAAGCTGGTGGCATCAGTTGGGACACAGGAGCAGCCCTAAAACTTTATTTGGACAAACTTTTGTATGATGGAATGACTGTTTGTAAAAACAAATTCTGACACCAATCCAGACACATTTTCCCTTTCACCGCCTCTACCATGTCCTTGTGCCAGTCCCCTTCCCAAACCCCTGTCGTTTCTAACCCCAGATATTTTCATGTCTTTACGTCTGTCTTCCCGTTTTCCTCACCTTTGTGACGGCTTGTCTTTGCTGCTAGGAATTATCCAGAAAACATATTAAAACTCCGCCCCCCACTTCCCTGCACATCCTGAGATGGACAGTTATTGACAGACAGCACTTTTCATGATGACCAAGCAGGTTTCCAAGGAGATGGACGCTTCATCCTTCATCATAATCTCTAATTCCCGCTCTCCGCTCTCTCCGAGGACTAAAATACAAACACCCACACTTGTTCCTACTCAACCTGTGTGCTCCCCTGCCATCATCTCAGCACACCAACCTATTCAAATGGAACCGGCTGCAAAAAAAAAAAAATTGTCTCTGTTCCAAAATGTAGTGAGCTTTCTCAACCCTTAATGCAATGCTACACACTTCATAAAAATGAACTAAAGATGACAGAGAAAGCACTTAAATTAATCGGAGGACTCTGTATTTGTATGTTATGTATTTTTATGCACATTAAACATTATCACGTTATAGTTTGGAGCTATTAGCATAGCAACATGCTAACGTCAAACTGAAATCCATTGAACGTTGAGTCTTATTTGTTAGCTTAGCTACATGTTAAATTCAAACTGTACTAAAGTCAGTTGAGAATCCAGTTTCTTGTGCACATACTTGAGGAGAGCCATGTGTCACATGGAGTTGTTGCTTATGATAACGTGTTAACTTAGCAACATGCTAATGGCAAGAATTGAGAATTGTGTTGTTTGTTGTATGTTAGACAGATATGCTGTATCTGAATTATGGAAGCTTATTTTTCCCAAAAGTAGTTGTGACTTATCTCAGACATTTTGTAAAAAGCAATTCTGACTTTTTACTCTCATATACAAGATATAAACTCATAATTGCAAGATATTCCGAGAAGTCTGAATCGAGATAAAAACTCACAAGACCAATTCTTTCAATTGTGAGTTTTAGATCTCACAATTCTGACTTTGAGAAGAATTTGCAAATGCAAATTGTGAAGTAGCAATAAGATTTTTTATCATAATTGTGAGTTTACATGTTGCAGTTCTGAGTTTAAAACTCACATTTCTGAATTGTGAGAATTGTTATTTAAAAAAAAAGCCACAATCAACTTTCCTGCTGGAAACAATCTTCTTTAATAAAGCACATGGTTTTGGGGGTTACAAATGAGTTGAGATACTGCCTTAAGCCTGGTATGCAAACTTTTAGCCTTGATTTTGCCACCTAAGACAAATTTATATATATATATATATATATATATATATTTGAAAAAATGTTTATTGTGCTTAAGAAGGCAGCTCACTAGGTTTGGAACAGAGTCGTATTTAAAATACTAGACATAAGCACACACTCACAACTTCTGGATGTTTGACGCAGATTCATAAAGACCATAGGGAAAAAAATAAGAAATCAAGAAGGAAAAAATGACTTTAAGAGCTTGTCCTGGAGGATGTGGACTTTTTCCAAATTGTATCGTTTCCATTTGTGCTCTCTTTTATTTGATTTATTTATGACTTTATGTTCGAAGAACATCACTTGATCTGAAATCATTGCTGCAAAAGGACTGAAACATTGATTTCAGTGAGTTTGGGATGGGATGGGGTGGGGGGAATAGTACTGAATGAATTTATCGTAATGAATGAATCTCTGTTGTACAGATTGAACATAATTATGTACAAATAAAATGTCTAGATGTGACACTAGCTTTAGTTCTGTTGTAGATTCAGATTTAAAGTATTGTGTTGCCAGTCTTTATTTAATTCTTATTTAACCCTTTTATTTCTGCATTTATTATGTGATGGAACAATTTGTTTCATTTAATCAGTAGACACTCAAAAACAATGATTTGTCTGTTTAATTTATTTATTAATTTATTTTTTTCTGATCATTCTCATGTTTGCTACCAGCAGATACAAAAAAATGTTGAATACATCGTGGATATTTTTGTATTTCACCTTCTGTTTTATCTCTGTCCTTATTTATTATCATCTAATTATATATATGAGAACTTGAATGTTATTTATGACAATAATGTGTTTGTTTGTATCAGGGCAACACAATTTTGTTTGTTTAAAGAACCTTTCTTATGTCTTGATTTGTAAAAGTACCGTGGACTTTACGAATCTTTCTTTCCTAGCTTCAGAAGAGAACAAAATAGTATGTAAAAACAAAGGAACCACAAAAAAGCAAATTTAACAGTAATTTAAGAATGTAGTGTAGCCTCTGTGGGGAGGAAATGAACTTCTTGATATCCATGTCAGCTTCATATCATTGTGTGTGTACAATGGATGACTAAAAAGCTGTTCTTGGATCACTTCTACTGTAAATATGATGTGTGGCCTTCGGGAAACTCGAAGGCCGTTCCTGCTTTTTGCTTTTGACTTGTATTGCTGTGTGCATGCACGCATTTTCTTTGCATGGCTTTGACGTAACAATTCTCAGAAATCACGCTATTTTCTCAGAACAGCTTTCCTTACATTGTTTAAATGGGAAACAAGAAAAACACCTGGCTTCAAATTTGTTTGTTTTTTCTCTGTTAGTCTTTTTTTTGTTCTCTCTGTCCTATTTTCCTGCCATGTTTTCTTCTATCTACGCTGTAAGCCAGCAATTTTACTCAGCTTTCACTTACTTGCAGTGTCTACATGGTAGGCCGTCAGTTTATGAAATGCTTCCTTTTATCTGTACCATGTACCTCGAATGAGAAGGTTTCGGATGTTCACGGCCCCGTTTACAGACAGCTTGTTTAAATGAAACGATAATAAAGCAATACCTGTTGTTAACTTTCCTATTTTATACAGTTATAAAGCAAAACTTCAATGAAGAAAAAAAAATGTCCATGCAGAGCAGGAACACGCATTAAAGTTGTAAAAAAACTAAACTCCCCTTGTATCATACCTGTGAGCAATTTCAGAAAGAAAAATAAAATAAACTCATTCACTTAATAGAACGATAGTGACTGTTCATGTTTGCATTTTACTGAGTGGATTTGTTTTTTTTGGTTGTTAATGGCGTAGCCTATAGACTATACACGAAATGAACTTTTGTGATTTAAGTAGTAATTAGTTTCTAATGTAAACATACTTAAGCTTAACATGTTAGATATTCTCACATATTGTAAATGTTTTAGAACTGTTTTACTGTGATATGCAAAGTAGCCTAATAGCTACATTGGAGCAACTGTTCAGTTTGTCACTGTTGTTATAGCTAGATCTAATAACACGAATTAATAGTGTTTATATATATTTACTTTAATACAACGAGAACGAGGTCCCAAAAACTAATGCTAAGATAGTCCTCGAATTTGATTGAGCGTTTCGCGAGAGGTGATGATAATTGGGACTTTTCACTTCGTATCACTCCGCTTGTTCGTGTTGATGGCGGTTAACAGACAGATTCGGCGATTAAAGGTAAGTTTTCTGTGTTGTGCAGAGTTTCTGTTCTATGACCAGCTAGGATAAAACGTTTAATCACTGTTCGTGTATCAGTGAATGTCACTTTTGAAGCTGTGGATAATTTACCTCAGAGCCTAAAACATTGTGTTCAGTTTGAGTGTTCAGTGTCAGAGGTTAACTGTAATTTGAATAATGTTTGTTTCTTATTACTTGGCTTCCTTTCGTTTGAGTGGTGAGGACTTTTAGTCGTTCTTTTCACGTGTTTTCTGTATTTTTATGACAAAAAAAACGTTTTTGAGTACATGAATCATTTACTTCACTTATTTACTACAGTTCATTTAAATCAGTTCCTTCTAAAGCATTGATTCATTCAGGAACAGCTAGGCTCAGGCATGCAAAAGAGAGTTCATGTTTAATGAATGGGTTTTGTGTGCTGAACCCATATGACTTCATTTTAAAATGGTAGAGCATTTTGTATTAAAACAATTTCTGTTCTAATCTAAAGCACTGGTCTGAAACTCAGTTCCTGGAGCTCCAACCCTAATCAAACACACCTGATCCAGGTAATGAAGGTCTTGAGCAGGTGTGGTGTAGAGCTGTGGGCCTCCTGGAATTGAGTTTCAGACCACCCTTCTAAACATTTGTCCTACACAATGACTCATTTTTGTAGGTAAGTTAATGTCAGATAACCAGAAAAACGGTATTATATTATATTAACCCGGCATATTTCTATATTACTTATAATTTATACATTTTTCTTGAAATGCAATACCTATCAGCTGTATTGTTGTCAACAATTGAAGATGCAAAAAAATGTAATTATTTAGACATTATTTATCACATTGAGAGTCCCATATATCTGGGGTTGAAGCATATAAGAAATAAGAAGCCCGAGACACCAAGATTGCTATATCCCTAATCAAAACTTAATAAGATACCTAATGAAAATTAAAAAAAGAAAACCATCTTTAATACTTCTTGAGTTCCAGGCGGCCAGGCTTACTTTTCAGATTGAAAATACACTGATCATTTTTTTTTTTTTATGTAGCTGGTTTTAAAAAGTTATGACTGGTCTTGGAGAAAAATAAACAAAAACAAATGGATTATTAACTTATAAGACTAAGCAGTTTTTGCAAGCAGCCACAGATCTTACTAATAGACTTTCCAATGTCTGTTAAAATAAAATTATCCTGCTGCCGCCATCTTTTATACCCCGCTGGAATTTGGCCTGAAAATGGTCATTTTGAAACAGTCAATATACTATATTCTATGTATAGTAAATATACATCTGTGACATTTAGTATTTATTCTTTCATCCCTATTTATTTATTTAGAAAAATATAATCAATCCAATTTGTGAGCCGGTTGAGTTGTTGGACTTGTGTTGGACTTATAACGATGCAGAATATGCTCAGCTACTGATGTTGTGTTAGAAATATTCCAAACGCGCAACAGCAGGAACTGACCTGCATTTATGATGTAAATCAGTTTACATTTAAGCTGCTGCCAGGTCTGGAGTCCTCTATTCTTGTGAGCAAACATAAAAGGTATGGTAATTATTTTTTTTTTTAATTGGGTGAGTACAGCATATGGTATTTCTATAAACACCTGCAGTTTTATTCCCTTTAGGAGTTTGTGAATTCCCAGTTTGGAAATCAATGAATTTGTATATATTGTTCGGTATTGAAGGTGTTTCTTTCAAGCCTGGTAAGTTGACGTCTATTTTTCTTCCTCCTCTTTTCTTTGATTGTAATGAATCAGACATCATTTTGACCTGCAGTGCTCTGAGTAACCAGAAGGTGGCAGCACAGTCTTTTTTTTTTATTTATTTGACAATTCAAATCCAGCTTATACTTAGTATTCAGTTTTCATCTTTCTGCTGTCAAATAACTTACACGCAGTACTTCATTCACATATTTTGGAGATTGTTATAATGTTGTACTCTGTCTACCTATATACACCGCCAGTCAAGAGTCTGCTCGCCAACCCTGCGTTTATTTTATCCAAAGTACAGCAAAATGTCAATTTGTAAATATTTGAAATATTTGTACTATTCAAAATAACTGTTTTCTGATTTTAATATTTTAAAATGAAATGTATTCCCATGATTCCCAGGATTCCCATCATTTTAAGCTGAATTTAAAGCATCATTGCTCCAGTCACACAATTCTTTAGAAATCATTCTAATATCCTGATTTGCTGCTTACAAAACATGTATTATTATTATTGTTAAAAAAAGCGGAGTAGATTATTATTATTATTATTTTTCAGGTTTCTTTGATGAATAGATTCAAAATCAGCATTTATCTGAAATAAAAAGCTTTTGTAACATCCAAACGCTTGGAGTCAGTGTTAAACACACACTTAATGCATTTTAATGATAAAAATTAATAAATGCGTAGCAAGGATTAAATTAATCAAAAGGGATGATAAAGGCATTTATAATAAGGCTTCTATTTCAGTAAATGCGGTTCTTTTAGATATTGGTTTATCAAAATAAACTGAAAATTATATTTGGCTGGTTTTACAATATAATGTTTTGTGAGCAGTTAATTAGAATATGAAAAGGATTTCTTAAGGATTGTGTGAATCGTGTAAATGTACTTAACTGTTGTAAATACTAAATATATATATTTCTTGAACAGCAAATCAATGATTTCGGTAGGATCATGAGACTGAAAACTGGAGTAATGCTGCTGAAAATTCAGCTTTAATCACAGGAATAAATTATATTTGAACTTCTATTCAATTGTAAATGCATTGGATAAAATTGTAGACACATTATTTGTTATATAACTTTATTTGCTTGGCATGAAGCAAGAAAATAGCAACTTAAATAATCTCACATTTTTAAATAGAAAATGTCCTTGTCTTTCTCCATTCGTCTATAATATTCATCAAGAGTCATCTATAATATCTTAAAATAAAACAATGATATATTTAAAAAAGAGAGATCCTCTAGCCTCCCACTGTAGTAGAACAGAATGGCATGTTTAAGTGTGAGGAAACTATTGTCCACAATTTAACACAGTCATAAAATACTTGACTTCGGATAGCTTTAGCTGCACACATACTGCAGCTTGTCCAATAAATGATTATTTGTAGAATTCATGAATCTGTCCACAAAGCTCCACTTCAATCAGTCCCCCAACAGCATTTTCATAGTTCCTCAGTCTGTCTTAACAGCTACACCTTCATGTGCTTTATTGTGTGCTTCCACTCTCTTCCTTTCACACTCGAGAAGTAACCAGCAGTGAGCGTAGTCTGTGTGCTAATGCTGCTTCCATTTCTTCCAAAAGAGAGTCTTTTCCAGACCCGCTCCGTGTCCCGGATCCCAGGATTAGCATCCGGAAGGCTTCCCTCTCCAACAGACCCGCCGTGTTCTGCAGGAAGTAACCTTCACAGTACGTACTGAGCTCTACTGCTCCGTGAGCCTGGGCAAAAACACTTATGTTACTGGAGAGTCACTTTGGTACAGGTTTTTTTTGTCTTACTTTGCCCTCCGGTTCTTTTTATCGCATGTGATTTTACAATATTTTGTAAGTTCATGCACTAATAATAATTGTTTTATTTTATTTTACCTTAGCAGTGTTGTAGATGTTCACAGCATTGTCGAGGTCAATGTTTTGAGCACAGATAATTTCACAGTGCCGCTGTAGTGCCCCCAACTGGAACAAACTGGCTGCTGACAGTAACTAGAGAAAGCAAACAAAGCGATTACTTTATTACCTGCTTCAGTCTACAAAAACAACTTACTGGCCAAGAAGAGTCTGAGAAGAGAAGGGTTCATCTTGAATTACAGCAGATAAACTCCAGTGCATGAACAATTGGCAGTGACTGTGGATGAGCCGCCAAGATCCACCTCTCTGTTTTCTAGCATTAAAGGAATTGTTCACCCAAAAATGAAAATTCTGTCATCACTTACTCACCCTTAAGAAGTTCCAAACCTGTATGAATTTCTTTGTTCTGCCGAACACAGAGGAAGATAGTTTGAAGAAAGTTTTTAACCAGGCTGTTTTGGTAAAAAAAATGGAATCCCAAAACAGCCTGCTTATAAACTTTCTTTAAAATCTCTTTCTGTCATCTTAATTTTTGGGTGAACTGCTCCTTTAAGCTGGCTTGGCCTGTATCTTACCTCCAGTAAATCTGGAACGCCCATCTTCAGAGACTCTGTCCCCCCGCAGTACAGGTATGACATCATCATCTGGATAAACACAAAGAGACCACGATAAACCCCTGATAACGTCTAGGAACACCCTGTTGCGTGAACGAGGATTCATCTGATGTTACCTGGAAGATGTTGTACTTGACGTTGCTGATCTCGATCTCCTTGCATGGCTGAGTGCTGTCTGTACCGCTCAGTGCCAGCAGAGCTTTGAACCTGACTCCAGAGAAAACAACAGGCTTTATTCTTAACGGTTCAGGTATGTTTCAAAATGCTGTGCTACGAGATAACACTTCTTTCACTGTGTACTCAAGGTAACAGACTCACCTGTCGGATGCCGTAAGCAGCAGAACTCCATGAGCGTAGAACGGTTTGCCCTCCACTAGGAACACCACGTCAGACATCTCTGGGTTGTTCAGGAAGTGAGGATCTGCGGATCAAGGAACTTGCTCAAGATTTTTCCAGAGGAATCAGTTATAGATGGAAATAAACTGCAACTATAATGTCCACTATGGAAGCCCATATTAACCACTGAAGAATTGTGGTTTTCTTGCAATTGCAAAAAATAAATCATAGTTTGCAAGATATAAGGGAAGTTGATGTATCAATGGTGTGACGACATATATATTAAAAAACCCTCTACCTCTTTCATGCTATTTGTAATTGTAAGAATGAAGCTAAACATTTCCCGCATTATTTGTATGTTGTATTTTTCCCCTACCTTTTTGCCATCTCACACAATAGGATCACATTTATTTCTCAACTACCCATAAATATGCATTTTAAGAAAAACAGTCAAAATTCTACATTTGTCTCACAATTTTGACTTCACAACTCTTAATTGCGTAAATGTATAAGAAATATATAAACTCGCAATCGTGCATCAGAGAAATGGGCTTCCATTGTGCACTACCATGTAATTAAAAAAATGATATCATTGACAAATGTAAGTGTACTAAGATGAATTACCAAGTTGAGCAGAGAGAGCTGCTTTCTTTTCTTGGATAGGAGGAAGTGGAGCAGGACCATAACAGTGACTGAAAATGACGCCCAGCTGGTGGATGATTGCCTCGTTCTGTGGAGAAAATGAGAGAATTAGTCATAAGGTAGCTTAAAGTGGAGTAATTTACAGATCTCGTCACATCAAGTCTGAATATTTGGTTAAAAAGCAAAATGAAAATATTTTAGAACGTAATATCATTTTCGGTTCCTGTTCTGAAATGTTAAACTATAATCATCTGTCATGCTTTAATTCATAGTCTAAAGTTGATTTTTTAATTGCTTACCAATCACTGACACAATGACAACAATTCCTTTTTTTTTCATACACAGCAAATGTTTTTTTTTTAAGTACCTTGCTATTTTTCAGGATGTTAAACATCAGAGGAAGGCCGACGCAGACTAGTTCCTCACAGTAGTCGTCCTCTTTAATGGAGGTGAAGTCTCGCAGAAGAGAAAGCATGACTCCAGCTCTGGACTTCTGCTGAGCGCTGCGCAGTGACTCCAGCCACACATGGAGTTTCCATGGCACTCCTTCAGAGTCAGACAATATGTGAACAATTACTTACAAATATTTCAATGCTTTCTAGATAGCTTGACTTTTCATAACCATATCAAAGGAGGAAGATTCATAGTTGATAATGACTTAATAAAAAAATAATTTTGTCACCTTTGCTATAGATTTTCTCTGTGAATTGTTGGCAACTTTGTAATTAGCCATGCATCTAACTTACCCAATGATCTGAGCTCCATGGTGACATCCAGGTAGCCGTGCTCTGCGCTGTAGAAGGAGGACTCCTGCAGAGCTTTCATACGGGCTTTACACAGTTTGGGCAGGGCGTCTTCTGATACCAGGCTGAGGTTTGGGGATGGAGGTGGGGGTAGAGTGTGTCCATTCCGGCCGGACGCCCGCATCTCGACCTCCACACCCTCTGCCAAGATCTCCTCCAATGAGAGCACATCTTCCCTCACCTTCTGAGGCTGAGAGAGGAGCTTCCTCAAAACATTCCTGGAGAACCATGTATGTTTTAGTTCAGTGATGAATGGACCACTACAAAACTAGATAGGTGGATACATATTCTGTTTAAAAACCCAGCATATGCTGGTTAGTTATGTTTAAGCTGGTCATCCTTAAACCAGCTCATGACCAGCTAAGAACCAGTTTTAAAAAAACAAACAATTTTTCAATAGGGTAATGAGATATTGGACATATAGATAAACAGATGGATAGATGGACGATAAATGTGTAGATACATGCTAGGCATAGTAGATAGTAGAGGGCAGTTGCATAAATTGGAAGATGGGTGGCTGGGTAGAAGCACGTGATGCAAAGGTAGATAGCTGGCTGGAATGATGGACATGACAGAAAGCTACTGGACATGGATGGAGGAAAATTTAATGGAGTAAAAATAATTGGATTGATAGACACACATCTGGCTGGATAGCTAATGAATCACTAGAAAAAAATAAATCAGTAGAAAGATGGATGGATGATTGCTAGGTAGCTATTAGGATATGTAATGAATGACTGAAGATGATTGGATGGACACAGATAGCTGAACATAGATGAGACAGATGGATACTGGTTGGATAGATAATGATTGGACAAATTCAGATGAACAGAAAGAAAGTTATATAGCTGATGTGGTAATACTTTGTTGTAAGAGATCATGTTCATAGTTGTGGGGGGTGAGTATGTGTTTGTGTGATTTGTTCCAGGCTGCTGGGGATGATGGGAGGTATTACCTATGGCCATGGGCGGCAGCGTGACTGAAGCAGTTCATGTCCTCATAGAGTGATGATGTCAATGCGTTACTGTCCTGGGACCTCAGCAGGGGGTCGGCACCGCGCGCCAACAGTAAACTAACCAGCTCATAATTCCCTGCAAGATTGCAAAAGCAGGAGAGTGACCAGAGGAGAAGTACAGGAGAAAAGGGAAAACAGATGGTGAGATTGCAGAGAATAAGTGAGGAATAAATGCAAGAACCACAAAAGAAAAGAATGCAATTTGTGATCATTACTGTAATGACTGTAGAAGGGTCATGTCTTGAGGAATCAATATTGCATTGATCTTTCGAGATAAAAGTGCTGGATGTACTATGAAGAATTTTTTTTTAGGACTCACAACATCCTCCTTATGCAAAATTGACTCTACTTCTGATACCCCTAACATGAAATATTAATATTAACTCCCACATTTACAATAATAAATGCCTGTTGAAGTTCAGAAACTTGGCACTTTCAATCACGGTGAGGTATGGACTTAAGGGAGCTGCCGTATTTGGTTTCTCACGGGAATTAAATTAGGCTTAGATGGAAGTACAGTGCATTCAAATATTCTATTGTTTAAAAATATATTGTTTCCCCACAGCCTTGTTTACCTCCACATTAAATTTAATATTGGTAGCGAGGACAATCATGGCAAACAGATAAGGGTAGTTCCAAAACTAGCCACTTCAAAGGACTCTTCAGAAAAGAGTTTAAAAGGTACAACTGATTTGACCTTTGATCTGATTTTTTTTTTTTTTTTTTTTTTTGAATGAATGAATGTTTAATTGTGTGAAGAAAACATCTCTTTATTTGGCTCCACCAGATGGAACAGTTAACTGGTCCCCCATACAGTGGTTCCCAATCCTGGTCCAGGAGTAGTCCTAACAATGCACATTTTAGATATCTCCCCAATAAACCACTCCTGACTTCAAGACCTCAACTGTTTTTAGAGGGGTTGTAGTGTTCTCCAGCACCAGGATTGGGAACCACTGCCCTACAACCTTTAACTCTTCAAAGCTCTGACTCTGGGCGGGTCAAAGGGATTAGGCCATGGGGATGAGCTTTTCAGAATGGAATGCAGATATAGGGTAATAGTTTAGATACTGTTGGATAGACAGCGGTAAAGGTTCAATAAAAAATGATTTGACTCCAGAACTTCTTGTTGAAGGGTCCCCACACCTAAAAGTTTTAAAACCAAACACATACTCTGGACTGTGGCAAAACAAGTCTTCCTGACCCAGTTCCATCAACTCTCATACAGTTTGTGGCCTGTACAGTTTGGCTTTGGTCTGCCAACACAGGGCCATATTTTTAGGGCTTCCTGTTTGGGATGGGAGTGACAAGCCTTCCCTGGCAGGCTGTAAATCTGATCTGGTGGAGGTTGGGAGAGGCTGACATGAGGGAGTTGTGCTACACACACCTGCTGCAGATGCCAGCTGAAGAGGCGTCTCGACATTGCTCTCCTGTCCGTTACGGACGGCTGCTCCTTCCACATTTGCCCCAGCATCTAACAGAAGCTGAAGATACAGGCACACATGTAGGTTAGAAGAGTAACAACAAAAACTTCTAACAGTGTACCTATAAGTTCACTTGTAGAGTAGTCAAAAAAGCAGCTTGTTACCTGCACTACTGATATATGTCCATGTAACACAGCGAATGTGAGCGCCACCCAGTGGCGGCTGTCTGGATGGACTGAAGGGTGTTTGGGAGAGCAAACGGGTACCTGAACACAAAAGACCATCAGCTTTCATACAGGCTTTAGTACTGAATAAACATCACAAAAAGATTCACAACATTATTAAAACCCAAATTTAGTGGCTGCATCCAAAGATTGTATCGCAGCAGTTTTATTATAGTTAACTAAAACCATAAAAACACGTTGCTTTAAAATAAAATACATTTAAAACATTATTTCAGCTTCATGCTAAGGCAACATTTTTTTTGACAATACAAAAAATTTGAATGAATTTGAAAATGACTACAAAAAAATGTATTTCAAATAACAGTAACAGTATACACTAACTTTTACAAGTTTTTTAATAGAATTATGAAAATCCAGTTTTATTTACATTTTTATTGATTGCCTGTTAATATTTCAACATTTAATTGCATTGAACTTGATTGAACAGGCCCCAAAATAGTGCCGGACTATGAAAGTAACGGGTGGTCCATACCGCTACATCCAGATTGGCTCCAGCATCAATCAGCATCTGGACTAAAGCTTCATCTCCAGCTGAGCAGGCATACATTAGCGGAGTCATACCCTACACACATGCATCCAAAATATGATATCAGTGTCACAGAGTGATGTATAGTTTGGTCTTGGGGGCTGATGGGTGCTGTTAACATCTGGTTTGCGGTTTTGAGCTCACAATACCTGGTCATCCATACTGTTGACACCATCTGGCCCCAGCAGCTCGATGGCCTGGCCAATCAGGTCGGTGCGGCCGCAGTTCAACATGCGGAAACCCAGGTCCAGCTGGAACTTATCTGTGGCGGCTTTGGCATCCAGCCGTCTGAAGGAGCTAAAGCAGCACTCGGGCCTACAGAAGACAGAAGAAGCGTTAGAAAACACGCATGAACGAAAAAGAGGACAGTGAGGAAGTGAGCGGGGAAATGAGTAATGGCGTTCAGTACATGCTTTCATGGGTGGAGTGCTGCATTTTCCCGAAGGGTTCTTGAGGATCAGTAAAAATCTGAGGCTTTGCTGAAGGTCTTTGCCAATGTTTTTATGCAGTTTGATGGAAAGTCACATAAGGAGGAGCATGAGGTCATGTCTGATAGCTTCAGCTCTGCCATATTTTTAGTGCTGTTTAAATGTCTTTTTCCCAGTGACATGATTCAGTGCAAATTACTATTAAGACCTTTTAAATGTATTTTTAAAAGTTTTTCATTCATAGGTGCTTCTGAAAATATTCATTTTATTATTATTTTTTTAAATGTTTTGTTGCTATATAAAAGTTGTTGTATGTGGTTATATGTTCTGATTGGTTGCTAGGGTTGTTATGCAGTTGACAAGGTGTTCTGGTTGTTAGGGCATTGTTGCTGCTGCAAGTGGTTGTTCTGATTGGTTTGCTAGAGCATTTGTAGGCAGTTGCTGAGTTGTATTTCCCAGCAGGTATGAATGTGTGAATGTTGTCAGTCAGTATATGTTGTAAGTCTTACTTCAGCAGTCTGGGCTCACAGTCCAGTCCGGGCAGGAGCAGCCGCGCCGTCTGTCTGACATCATCGCTGTCCACCAATAAGCTCCGGCGATGCTCTGCGTGAACGATGGCCACACGCATCCACTCCATCAGCGGGGGGAGGAGGAGAAACGGCCTGAGGGCGGCAAAAACAGCAAGTTTGTTTCCACTCTATTGTGTTAATACTCCAACAATATTTCATTGTTTTCACTGCTGTTGCAAACTACAATGGTTCATTGTACTCTCTTGATGATACTGACAGCCATGAATTTCAGATTTGAAATTTGTGTTTTAATATTCAAGATAAAAAAAAGACTTTCAGATTGCATATTTGTTCCCAAAAGTGAGCTATAACCGCAATATAAACTATTGTTTATATATGGATAATTCTAGAGTGCCTATAGTGTGCGTGTGTGTAACAAGTCTGCCGAGATCCACAGTTGTGTAAAACAAGTTGGGCCACACCGCACTAAATCTACTAGTGTTTGTAAAGCAGGGCTTGTGCAAAAAGAAAGCACAGCTTTGACGGAGACGGCCCGAATCTTTCAGCGGCCTGTCATTTCAGAGAATTCACGCTGAGAATGAGGTACAGCTGCTGAAGTCGTCCTGTTTTCGGCACCTCACGCACACTCCCTGCAGACATGAATGTGTTTGTGTGTGTGCAAGCCTCTATATGAATAGATAGAGGCTGTTTACTGGAGGAGTTTAACAAGTTTCAGCTTCTGAAAGGTGAAACACAGGTGAAAAAGCAAAGAGAAAATACACTTACATAAAGTCAGTACTTTCACTTTATGTAAGAGAAAATACATTCACTTGAAGTGGGTTCTGTGTCAAAGTTCAACTCAAATTGAATAAACTTTACAAAAATGTTATTTTCAAAGCCAGTTTATTGTAAACTGTTGAGAAGTACATAGAAACTTATATATATAATTTTTTTTCTAAAAAGAAAGGCTGAAGGATTTAATAAAAGCATCTTATTCCTTCAAAAATGAAGATTTTAGTTTCATTCTTTTAACATTCATCATCCATGCAAAACATGAACATATGAATAAAATTATTGTATAATATTCATATTTTATTTTATTCTTTCGTTTTTTTTTTACAATCATCATCCACACAAAGAAAATAAGGATGTCATAATTAATGTAATAATTCACTAATATTTATTTCTTAAAAAATAATAATTGGTGTTTCTTCAAAAATAAAGAGATTCTTAAAAGTATTGTATACTATTTTAATATCCTGCTTATCCTTCCATATTCCAAAAGTTTTAAGGGTTTAAGCTATTAAAAATGTTTTGGCCATCCTTCAAAAATGGAGATAAAAAGAAAATTTAATAGACTACAATTAAATGCATGCTTATTCGTATAAATTGTTATTGATGAAATGATTTTGAAAAATCATCATTATAAGATTTGTATTTCAGGTTTGTCAGACTTGGTATGCAATATTTAAGAGTTTCTGGTAAAAAGAAAGCAACAGTTTGAATTAAAAAAAAAACAACAACAACAGAAAAATGGTTAAAATAGGACTGTGAAAACACCCTAAACGTACGTACTCTTGCTAGGGGTCAAGCAGTTCACACCTACTGGTTGATATCTAGACTACACTGAGATAGTCGCATACTTCTGATAGCCCTGCGGCATTTTTAGATTCGGTTAGATAATATAGGCAATATAAAAGACCACTTTTACCAAAAATGGTCACATATTGTGACTGTTCAGCTGCACCACCATCATTTAGCTGTACTTAGCATCTAAATCAGCCTCAACCATGAAGTATCATCACCAGACGCTGATACAAGTCCAACATCCCCTTCCCAAATCCAAATCTAATCTTTTTCCAAGTATAACCCTGATAAGACGATGAGGATACCCGCAGCTAGTACTGCAGGTTTTTTGTAACGTCTCCACAGCTTTCCATCCCCTCCGAGAAAGTGAGCTTCGCATCGGATTTAGAAAAAATACAGATGTGAAAGTCGGCCCCCGGAGCACTTGATGCACAGCAGGAACACAATGACGTCAAACAACAAACCAAAGTAGTCCCGCCGAGAGTCTGTCATCCCGGCAAGACATGCAAATGAGACGTACAGAAGCTCATTAAACACACAAGATATGCGCAACCGAGAGACACATCTCCCGAGACTTACAGACGCGCTCAACCACAACAAACAGATCAACTTTGCAGATGACAACTTGAAGGGAGCCATTTTGGTTCAAAAGAAAAGACTATTAAAATTCTGAAGTCAGCTTTTTAAGTGTGAAACATTTGAAGGCACAGCTAAATTTAGAAACGCTATATTTAAATTGTAAGGGAGGATATGAAAAGTGCATCAAATTATGTTTTGTTTGCAGGTCTTTTGCCAGTGATCATTTTTCAGTTTGTGTTGTATTCTCAGTGCTGCCACTAGGGGTGCAATATCAGGCAATAGTTGTCTTTGAAAAATTGGGATAAACATTTGAAGGAAAGTTTATTGCCCTTGAGTATAATGAAAACAATAATTATTGTATATTTATTCACTAGAAGAATTGGTGTTGAATTTGACGTCACTTTTCAATTGTTGTAGTGTTCCATATCAATATTGGTGTTTCGCTCAAGAGATTTGGTGTTTGGCATTTCTTTCAAAACTAGTGTTTCATTCAGTACATTTGGTAAAGAATTTGGTGTTTCATTTAAAATGTGGTGCTTCATTAAAATAGTGTAGAATTTGATGGTTCACGAAAACTGGTGTTGAATTTGGTATTTCACTCAAAAATTGTTGTAGAGTTTGATTTTTTGTTTAAAATGTAGTGTTTTACTGAGATTTGGTGGTTCACTAGATATGTGTGTTTAATTTGGTATTTTTGTAGAATCTGGTGTTTCATTCAATAAACTCGGGATGCTTCATTCAAATTTGTGAGACATTTGGTGGTTTGCTAAAAATTGGTGTTGAATTTGGCATTTCAGTCAAAATTTGGTTAGAAATTTGGCGTTCAACTCAATAAATTTGATTGTTCGCTAAAAAGTTTAGTCAAAATCTGGTGAAGAATTTGGGTTTCACTGAACATTGTGTGTAGGATTTGATGTTTCACTCAATAAAAATGGGTGTAGAATGGTTGTTAGAAGTTTTTACTTCTAAAAGTCTTCTAAAAAATAATTTGGCGTGATATGTTGAATTTGGCATTTCAGTTAATTTCGATTAAAATTTGCGTTAAAAATGATGTTTAACTCAAGAAATGTGGTGGATCCCAATAAATGGTGTGGAATTTGACATTTTGCTCAAACTATGTTTCTCAGAAATTGCTGAGAAAAAGTAATGTGAAAACTTAAATTAAATACTAAGAAACTAAGAAAAGATACCCTACAGTAACCTTTATATTGGCATATAAAATGTACAGGGGGTGGAGTAATGCAACTTTCCACTACAAACAACAGATTTGTGTAGTTCATGCCAAAAAAGCCGTGATTATATTTGCCCGTCTGAACAAAAACCAAAGATAAACCTGAAAGAGTGGCGTATTTGCAAGCAAGAACGCCTACAGTCAGGAAAACACATGAGGTTTAGTAACATTTGTTTGACTTGTGGTTGTAAAACAGCTCAACTCTAATCCAAGTGTAAGGAAAGATCTTCATGGGAAAGTGAGGGAAGAAGCATAAAGAAACGCACTTAATAACCACACACTTTCACTAAATAGTTAGAGGAGCAGTTTTAGTTGCTTACTGTATTGATCAAGGGAATTTTCCAAGTGCTAAGGCCCTTAAAACCACTGTCAAGACTAATAGATTGCAGCCTGCTAAGTGTGTTTACTTTGGTCGCAAAGAAGAGGGGGTGGATGGGATCGGGGGAGCTGATATCTGTAAGAGCATACAAGGATTTGATTGTATATCTGTGTGTGTGCGTGTGTGAGATTGTGTGGAAAAAGATATTAGTCAGTACACTATTTAAATGAGTTTGAGATGGGAAAAGTTTATGGGGATTTTCCATACACTTTATATAACTATATGAATAGGCACCTACCCTCCACCATTACGGGGAAACGTGACGTAAAAATATTATATTTTATATATAAAATAAAAGTCTAAACTATCAGAGATGCATTTCTTCTCTCAGAAACCTGAGGGGAACCATCAGTCTGAATGTGCCTAGCGCTGGCAGCAGCTACTAACAGCATCATTAAAAAGCAATATGCACAACACTCAAATCTAAAAACACACATGATAATATGCCTGTCAGCTCTTTTCCATTCCTAAATGGAATTATTGATCCCTTACATCTATTTGAACAACAAATGGCAATGGCTCTGTTAGCATGTACCGGCCACACGTCCAGGAACACACACGAATGTAAACTCCTGATGCGTGGTCCACTCCTCTGACCTGCTCTTTTATGAAGGAAAAACAAAACCAGCATGAAATGTAAGCTCTTCAACATTTTTACAACCTCGCCTTTGTTCTCTTGTCAGAGCGCTACGCTAGTGAAAAGCAAAAGTCCGTCTGCGGCCCTCCGTCTCTTGTTCGTTTGGCCCTTGGGTCAGGCTTCAACAATGACCCGTGCTTCTGAATCGCGGGCTCAAGTTCAACCCGTGGCCTTCGACCCGAAATCCGAGCTCAGTTTCAGCCTACATCAAAGCACGGCTAATCAGGGCTTGTGGAAACCGTATAGCGCTTTGGGCTAATTTGCGCAGACTAGCACATTTACACACGTGTTAAGGCTTCTAACGTGACTGGATTACACCAGAGATGTGTAACGTGATTAAGAGTTCACTGCTGAGACCACACGGCTGCTTCCCTCGCTATAAACGTATATAATGCTGAAGCGTGTCTCTGAGTCATATACAAACACTAGCGTCTGGCAGGCGACTCTATGGCCGCTGCATATTAAACGCTGTGGCTTTCAAGCCTGGAATGTCTTGCGGTTTGGCAGCGGATGATGATTCATCCCAGCATTACTTTAAATGGTTATTTTGTACATTTGTTTCAATTCAAAAGTCATGTGTAAATAGTGTACTACAGCCCTCCGTTGAGATTTTGAAAAAAGGTCTTTCAATACATCAGCTGATTAGTGACTTTTCATTAATCAAGTCCTACTGTTCACTAATTAAGACCTCAATTATAGAAATAACACTGCTAGTTTAATTAGTGCTCTACAGCTCTTTCAAAATAGCTGCCTTCTTTCATTATTGTTTAATAATTATCACCTTACTGCTTGGCAGTAGATATTACGAGTAGATCTATTACTCATAAATCCTTACAGTGTAATCCTTGCAGGATATAAAGGGGGTATAAAGGTTTTTAAGAACTTGGTACTAGATGTGTCAGACTAAAGGTCCGTTCACACAAAGCATGATAACTATAAAGATAACGATAACTATATTTGCGTCCACACCAGCGAACAATATCGTCTGTTCGTTATAAGCTTAAGCGCGTCTGCCACTTTAAATTCTTAATGATAGCAGGATTGATTCTGATTGGCTGTCAATGTTTTGTCCATCAGCTGGAAATTTGTTCTCGAAATGATTCCAACGATATCGTTTCTCTGTGCCTTTATAGTTATAGTTGTGGCGTGGACGCTGCTATTCTTTAATGATTTTTAGAACTATATCTTTATCGTTTTCGTTTTAATGTTTTGTTTTCTTTGTGTGGCTCTCTTTATTCAGCAGGTCAGATCAGAAATAATCAAACTGAAAAATGTTAGTAAAACCTCCTAGAGACGCCAGAAAAACAACCAACGTTATGTTTGTTTATTGATATTATTATTATTATTATTTGACTCGTTTATTTTCTGCCTTCTTTCATGTTAGAATGAAACAGAAACAGAAAACAGCCAACGGCGTGATTTTATTGTGTCTGGCTCACTTGTTTCAGTAGGTGAGATAAAACAATGCCAAACAGAAATAAAATGTTTTATGGTTAATGTAGTACTAGAAATGTTTAGTTTGCAGACCTGGGGCCTGTTTCAGAAAACAAATTTGCCAAATAAGCCAGGCTTATATCAGTTAGTCTGACTTATTTTGAACCAAATCAACAAGTCAGACTAACTAAAGTAAGGCTGGCTTATTTAGCAAATTTTTTTCATGAAACAGACCCCTGATCTACTGTTATACTGATTTACAGACACATTCATAGAAACATGCATTCTTAGAAGCAGTTGGATGTTTTTAAAATGAGGTTCAAACAAGTTCACTTACTCTGAACCTTATTTCGGAAACTTGATCTTAGTATGAAAGCATTCTATACTCCAATTAGCCAGTATGTATGGATGTGTCTAGTCTTCTCTGTCTTGATCTGGGGTCATCTTACAGAGCCTCCTTGATGTGTGACCACTTACCACCCAGCACTCCCGTTCACCTTTCTGACCCTTTCCTCCCTCTCTCTCTCCACCCACTCAATAGGAGACACATACCAGTCATAAATCAACGCTAACTATTACTAACCTCTAGCTCACATAACCAAACTTCACTGGATCCGTAACGCCCCCTTTTCGTTTACAGGCCTCTCTCAGGACCACACAGTGCACGTGTGGTTTCATTTCAAGCAAAGGTTTTATAGACTTTTCAATAGAATGCATGTTGAGACGGCCTTTACCGTAATTACAGCCAGGACTGAAGCACCACCTGTATCCCATTCTGCTACTCCACCATATACACAAGCGCTCTGCAATATTGCTGGAAATCTTTCCTGGCTTGATCGTTAAGAGAGATTCATGACTGGAGTCCTGGAGTCGGCAGTAAGGCTCCATTGTTGTTTCCACTTAAGTTTGTTAGTTGAAGATCTTACACAAGTGAACCAGCTGCAGCCAATAGCAAGATTTGCCTTTTACTTATTCAACGTACAACCTGATAATTGCATACATACGTATACACACAATCACATGTGGACAATTGGGCTTGGCGTTCAACAACAGCACATCAAAGAAGTTAACAAACATCTGAGCCCATCGACGAAAATCTGGATTTACTTTGTTTTTGGATGCAGCAAGAGCTTCCAGAAATTGTTGTACCTGTGTGACACATTTATCATGTAGGAATTGTTTTGGGGCCGATTTTTGGGGGGGTTTTGTTGCATTTAAACTGCAAAATGCATTATACGTCAAGATGAGGCATCGCAACAAGATTAGAAACAAGAATGATAGCTAAGCTATGCATTTATCACTAGCATGACAGTCATTTGGACGTTTTAGATATGATTACACTGTAGCTTTTCTATCTTTTTTTCTAGGACGTAACAGACTAAGTGCTACAATGTTAATATTTATGTCCTGTTTAGTGAGCTTAGGTAGTGAATTTTTCCTTAAAATGGCTTTACTAACTGGGCTTCTATTACAGGTTTGCGTAAAAAAAATATTTTATAAAAGTAGATAAAAAACTTTTTTTTTTTACATTTTTTTTACTCTTGCGATAAGTCATGTAGACTGATGTATGTGTATGTTTATGTTTATCACAGGCACAGCACTGGCCGCTATTTTTCATCAAAGTGGAGAGCTGCTTCTGGGACACTTCTGAAACATACCAGTGGAAAAAAAATTGACATATGTCCATTTCTGTGAAATTTCAGCGCTTCCATTGGGCTAGTTTTTACTTGTAGCGTGAAGTTAGCAGAGCTGACTACTTTTTTAAAAGGCTTGGTGAAAGCAAATTTATTTTGAAGCAGAGTAACTGCTTCAGCATAGTCACACCTAGTTTTTTTATCCCACAAACAGGCATCCTTCCAAGAGCCAATATTTACAGTACGGTACACCTGTAACTGAACCCTGCATAATATAAACCTTCGTACTTACCTTTAGCAGGCCAGTAATACCCTGAGGACATCCATGAAGCAGGACTGGACACCTAATGACCCGCTCTTAAAACCAATCTCTCTAAGAACAAGTTAGAATGAACTTCCAGGATACAGCAGCTGGAAAAGGAGTTTTAGGAGCTCCTCACATTTCTACTCTATCATTAACAGCTTTAAAGTCCCTTCAGGCTGTGTGATTTCCAGAGTTTACTTACATATCAATGGGCCATTAGGGGTTTGGGCTGTTAATTAGCTTAGTGCCCATTGTGTGAATTGGAGACTGGATTAATGGGTGGGGAATAGTAATGAGGCTCACCTTTCTTTGCTCAGGGCCATTCGGGGTGGATCCAGGTTGGGGTTCTCCATGGACTCCATCTGAGGGCATCGCAGGAAGTAGTAGAGAGTGTGGAGGGCGTCCGGAGACCAGGAGACAGGCTGCTGGCGGGCATGACGTGCAGGACTGAGCCCGTGACGGACAGAACTGAGGCGCTGCATGTGGTGCATGGCCCTTGACACCAGGTCACCTGAATGTACAATATTTGCATCAGATCAGGCTAACAGAGATTATTTTAATTTATTCAAATATATTTTTACAATATCTAAAATACACATAGTCTATGTTTTTCTGAGCTTAAGTTACAAAATGTCAGGGTGGTACAACTGTCATGATATCATAATGTAAGGGTAAAAATGTAAGGGACATTTCGCATGGTGGCTGCACCATATGAAACAGATTTTTGTGTGTGTGTGTGTGTCATGTGGTGCAACCCTAATGCAAAAATAGTCATACATTTTTCCTATCTTAAAATACATACATTTTTGTTGCTTTAAATCATTATACAAACATTCCAAAATCCATGTCATGTGGTGCAACCACCAAAAAAAAAGTCAACAATAAGAATTAATGAGAACAAAATTATTTTTAAATAAAAAAATATATATTTTCATACAAAACCAACATGAACACAAGATTTAAACTCAACAATAATAATAATAATATTAAAAAACATCTTTTCTTCTTATCTGTCATTGACCCAGATATCAAATTCTCACCAGTGCTCAGTCGGAAGCACACAAGACCTTGGACATTAACTGAAACCAAAAACCACAACTTGTCCTTCATAGCAAATGTCAGCATAGTCAGCACAAGTGCCTTCTCTAAGCAGCTTTGGGGATGAAACACCCACCTGCTGATGACCCTCATGAAACTCACAACTCCACAACATATAAACATCCTTATGATTGTACCAACAATGCATCCAATAAAAAATGGATTCTCAACATGTCACAGGAAACAGCCCAGGAAATAATCAAAGTATGGATACACCGATTCAATGCATGTCTTGGTCTACACTAACTTGGGAAGCAAAGTTGTGGGCTGGCCACTCCATTTGTGGGAACATGTAGGCTTCATTTGTGGTAATCACCCCTTGGGTTCATTTTTAAACCACAGAGTGGTTTGTGAGTAGGAAGAATCTTCCGTTATTATCTGAAAGATGCCAAACTTGTAGCAATAGGGGCCTTATTGTGTTCTGCCAGGCCCTACAAAGGGTCTTAAGAGAATTTATGAAGCAATCAGGAAGTTTGAGGCTTTTTTCTTCTAATGCTTGCCCTGCAGGCTGAGATCAGTGCGATTGGACTGGAGATATTACATACAACATCCTCAAAGCTCATGGTAAGAAAAAGTTTGAAAAACCCTAGCAGCAGTTTAATGTCTCCGGCACTGCCTGTGCTATTGAGAGCGATGTTCAGAATTTGAACGTGTAAATATGTGTAAACCAACTGGAGCAAACATTTCCAGAAAATCTGCTTGTTTCAAACTCAGAAAACTTTGCTTAGGCCCGATTTGGTCTAAAATGAAGTCACTGATGATGATGTCATTAGTATCTTGAATTTTGCTTTGCTTTCCGCTGTCCACTATGTCATTTCCATGGAGCAAATTTTCTTTGCTTGCTCATTACATAATCACTATACCTACACCACTTGTAGTTAAAAGGCTTTTACCAGCTTGAGTAAACTTTTCCATGACATTCGCTTTCGCAAGTTGTTTCAAATTCCTGAAACAATCTCAGAACAACCTTCATTTTGGCCTGATGTTGTCCGAAATAATGTCACATCGGTGCGCTCTTGGATTTTGCTTGAAGTATCCCAGGCTTTTCTTTATCAACCATTCCTCTAAATTCCGACTGAAATAGCTACCGACTTCATTTTTTCCACATGCCAAATCACACATATTAGGTTGTGTCGATTGAATCTAGCATTCCAGAAGATGTACAGATGCCTCACTGTCCATCGGTCTCCTTGGTATAGCTGGATCAAACCTACATGAGAGCTCATGGGGAGGCGCCAACATCACAGGCAGTGCACAAAGATAGCTCTCACTGAATTCACTGAGTTTGTGTGTGATTGCTAATGTCCTGCTGAACGTTTGGCCTGCATGACTGTGCCCTTGTGCTGTGGGAGACAAGCAGCAAAGTGTTCGGTTTTTGCAGTAGGAAATTCGTGCCTTCCATCGGTAAGCCGCCAACCATGCCACCGCTGGGCCTGTGGCATGGTGGGTAAACACAGGTAAAACAGCTCAGAGTACGGCAACCCATGCCAACAAAGGAACTCCTTCAGTGCAAGGGAAATATCCCATTTTCAAATGTAAACTCGTGTGAGGAGGGAGCCAAAACACTGTACAACGAACCGAAAGACTGTTGCTGAATAAGGCACTGTAGTCTTTGTATTTACACTTTAAAGTTGCATTTGTTCAGCTTTCCTCTTGTATAAAATAATAATATATCCCAGAGCAGATGTTGCTTTTATCAAGGGAACCGTGTTGAGACAGACATGCTTCATTTGAGTGCAGATGAGTCAGGCATCATGAAGTCAGAGGAGACAATGGTGCAGCGGTTTATCTTCCTTCAGTCCTGATAGGAGTGTGTCTAATAACACCATAACATCCTGCAGGAATTATCTAAAATAACAGCCACGAGGAATTCTAGTTGACTAAGGTCCTTTTTCTCCATTTCCACCACAAAATATTCTGTTTAGAAAGCAAACATGACTTCTCTTTGGGAACGGCATAGTGGTGTTTATTCAGAACATAAAATAATAGGGTTAATCAGTCCAGAAAGATAACCAGCGTTCACATTATCTCCATTTCCAAGTTGTGTTTTCAGGGATAACAACACACAATTGGGTCTCTATATGTAACTTGCTGCTATCTTGAAAAATAGTAAGGATATGTCATTATTGTGCATTGCTTATATTCACATAATATGCATATAAATAGTATAAGAAATGTTAATTTGATGCACTGTTATTTTCACTATCAACACTGAATCCTTTAAACAAGATACAAAAAGCAAAGTTCCAAATATAAAAAGCTAATTAAAACTGCATTTAATATTCAGCATGTGACATTTACGATAAAAAAAAATTCAGCTGCGTCTTAATTTTTTCATAAGCTGTAAATGTGACCTTTCTGAGTGCGTTTTAATAATGGACATAATGGACAGGAGAGAGAAACCAAGAGTATCAGACGTAACAGACAGACAGGAAGGAAGTCAGACACTCACTCAGTTCGGAGATGCTGCCCACACATGTAGCCAGTAAGGCCTGTTCGAGTGTTCGCAGCTCCAGTTCAGCGTACGCATCCTCTCTGCTCTCTACCCCCGTCTGACGTCCCTCTGTGTACGGACTGAAATGAGCCGGAAGTGACAGAACACCTAAAATACAAAAACAGGAAATGAGTCAAGACAAAAAAGGGTCACATTTACAATTGCTTGGCGAAATGTATTACAAGTAACGCAAGTTAAGTAATCGGATTACTTTTTTCAAGTCACTGGAAAAGTACCGCGTTTAATAGTTTATCAAGTTTATTGTAAAGCTACTCCTAAACAAACCAATCAATGAAAGAAATGGGTCTTCTGTGGACTTTAAACACGGACGTTGCCCATGGAGTGAAATCTCACCATCTCTTCCAGGTTCAGATGTGAAAGAAACATTCTACACTCTTAAAAGTAAAGGTGCTTCAAAAGATTTTTCACAGCAATGCCACAGAAGAACCAGTTTTGGTTCCACAAAGAACCACTCAGTCAAAAGGTTCTTTAAAAGAGCCATCTCTTTCTTTCTTTTTAATCATCTGAAGAACCTTCTTTCACCACAAAGAACCTTTTGTGAAGCAGAGAGGTTCTTTAGATGTTAACGGTTCTTTATGGAACCATTTAGACAAAAAGGTTGTTCTATAGCAGCGTGAACACTTATGAAAGCATATTTGCCACTTTCAAAATGCTTCAGGGAGGAACACAAAAAGAAACGTGAGAATTAGCATGAGATTCTATTGTGCGATGGTGAAATACTGACTAAATCCAAACAGCATTACTTATAAACGTCACTCTCCACTGAATTACATTTGAGCAGAAATCACGAGAATAACAATAACTGACAATGACTACAACTGTGTCTTATTATCTCCAAGGTGTCGTGTTTGATAACAGAGGTTGCACAATGTTACGACAGTCACTTCCTCTGTAAACATCTTCGCTCACATTCACAATGCAGATTTCTAGAACAAACTGGTGGTTTGGTGTCGACCAGTTCACAGGCCTTTCCCTATATAATCTGACTGGATGAGTCAGTTATTAAAGCAATGCAGTGTGTTCTACTTCCACTTTAATCTGACCGCCTGACTAATTAAACAATTGCGTAAGACCAGGATGGCTTTGTTAAAGCAATGATTTATGGCAGATAAAGAACTGTTACAGTTACGCAACATGAAATTATCTGCCTGGTTCCTTCTCCTCTTCAAATTTCCAGTCTTGTTGAGATGTTTTGGACTAAGTGAGTCATAGTGAGTTTTGTTTAGAAGACGGTCACGGCTTCATCCTACACTTTTCTTCTCTAAATTAGTTTTTTGCTGAGCCATCGTTGGTTGATGTAGTTGAGTTGTCTCCAGTACTGACTTCCTGTCCATATGGAAGGATTAGGAAAAACAGAGCGATCAAGGAAGGGGAAACTTGTGCAGTTAAGTTTCTCACTGCTTCTTTGTAGTCATGGACAAAGCTTTGCTTTGGCCTTCAGGGGTGTGTGTCCTGCCAAGGAAAAGGAAACAAGCAAGGAACCCTACCAGAGAAGCAAAAACAAAGCAATATTGTTAGTCCTGTTTCTGATTTATGGAAGGATCTTCATAGGAAAGACGGATCCGTATCCCATCTGTGCACTTTAAAAGGAATATTCCATGTTAAACTCAATCGTCAGGATGTGTGGCTACACTCACAAAGAAATCAATTTCCACTCATCCCTAAAAAAAAAAAACGTTACGTTAATTAATAATACGTTACAATAATTAAAAAACGTTAATTATTGTAAAAAGCCTAAAGTTGCTCATGTATATTTGTAGCAATAGCCAGAAGTACATAGTATGGGTCAAAATGATTGATTCTTTTTGTATGCCAAAAATAATTAGCATATTAAGTAACGATCATGCTTCAAGATATTAGAGCATAATGAAAATTGGATACATTTCTCAATGTGCATCAAAAAACTCATGTAACATTGCTGATGGGACGCCTGAACCCCAATCTTATCGCACGCCATCGAAAAAGTTATTCTATGTTAGATTCATTTGAAATGTTAACTGTCTCACGTGATTGCCTTCCCAAACATCAGGCACCCGGATGCAAGAGATCATGACATTGTTTGTTAACGCGTTTCGTCTGTGTGCTCTGTGGCGCATTCATTGTGTACAACAACAACAAAGAAGATTCTGATAGTTGCACAAGTTTCTCGAAAAAAATTGGTTTTCTAGAACACAATGCTTTATTTGTAATGGTTTTATGGGATATTCTAAACTTTGCGCATAAGTAAAATTCGCAACTTTGGCTGGAATCATAGCTATGCCACATCATATAAACAACACACTAATTCAGAGTTTCATTTAGTTTTCCTCGTCTTTACAAAATAACGCTGTAAACCCTTAGGGGGGAAAAACACAATTTTTTTGCACCTGTCAAATTTGATATTTTGGGAAGTATTTTTTCAGATCGGTGGAAAGAAAAACACTATCTATGTGTGTCAATAGATTTCAATTACAATACATATTTTTAAAGTCTGTTTTCTCAAAATGAGCAACACTGAGCCATATATCTCCACTATAGTAGTATGCACACCAGACTTTAAACATTTTATTTCCACAAAACTATCAAAATGTATTGTTTTCTGTCTTTTTTTAAGTGTTTTTTTGAATCATGGACAAAATGAGTTGCTCTAAATTCCCTCTGTACACAACTTTTACCTCTAATATGTCAATAAACTAAATTGGAATTTCGAATTTCGAGACTGACTAGAAACTATGCAAATTAGCGCATATTTCATTAAATAATTCATCAGTTGCATAACTTTTTTTTTTTTTAATCTTGGAATACAAAAATGTTCGCAATGATCAATTTAAGCAATCAATTAGGTGAGGTGATAACTATTAGTAATAGTCCCCATCCAGAATGTTTCGGTTTCTAGATAAGCTTTCTGCTTCTATCATGTACAGGGCGAAGTTTGGAGGCATTTACACATGAGGGTGGCTCCAGCGTTCATGAATACAGTCTGTTTATAATACCACAGTGTGGTGGGAGTAAAGCACTACGGGACTGACTACTCACACACTCATAAATACCAGTAGACAAAGCTAAACGTTTGTTTACAGTAAACACCCTCTTAATGGTGTCTGAGATTTACGTTTATTACGGCACATTTATAGCTTCAGGGTGACTGACTACCAACAAGGTGACACAATATCAAATACGCAAAAAAGAAAGCCGTGAGATCCTACATGAACAATGATATTTGCTAAAGCAAGCGCCACTTAATGGAGCTGAAAGGAAGCAGAGGTTTCAAGAGGGCCTGATTTCCTCTCCAGTGGTTCATGACTGTAAATTTGAAACATATGGCTAGGTATAAAAATATACTGCTTGGTTAGTTCTCCATGATTGTCCAATTAAGTGTCCAAGGAAATGATTACTGGACTTCCCGTTTCGATATCGTTTTATATTTCGAATTTCTTCAAGCTGTTTGCTACATTCTGGATCAAATAGCGTGTATAATATGACTCTGCACTAATTCAAATGAGCTGCAAAGAAACATGCGCATATCTGTCCACAAACCTAGGATGTGGCTGGATGCAGCACAAGAAACCGCCGTTTATGAGAGGCTTTCAGCTCCATCAAATGAGATTTGTAAACCCCTGCATGAAAATCCAACCCACAACAAATTTGTCCAGCTGCAGCGGGAAACGGGTCTGCTTCTCTGTATATAGGGCAGGACAAAGCCTGGAGTATTTGCTGATGCTGACCGTTCCTTACAATGGAATCGGCTTTACAATGAGCACACATGCCTGCAATGGCACTCAACACACTCTCAGCACTGCGGCCCGGTTAGCGTTTACTCCCAAGGGTCATCAAGGCTGTTATTTGACAAGCCTGTGAAGTGTAGGTTTCATCAGAGGGTACAGGTGTCCAGTTAGACAGGCACACATGAGTACTGTGAACACTGTAAAAAGTAGTCGACAGAGTGAAGTTTGAATTAGTTTTATTTTTTTATTTCATTTTTTATTTTAGAATAGTGAATTTATTTTTTTGAAATATTATACATTTCTAACTTACTTCTAATAACTTCTAATAGCATTTTGTTTTCTGAAAGTTCAAATCTAGTGGCCCAATCTACTATGATAATGCAGTATTAAGAAAAAAATATAAAAATAATAAATATATATATATATATATATATATATATATGACACACACAACATATACAATTTATTTTTAAAACTGCTAATTTAATTATATATTTCATTGTCAGGTTTTTTTTTATTCAGTTTTAGAATAGTGAAATATTGTTTTATGTATAATAAATACAAAATAACGTCTATAAAATAGTAAGATTTTCATTTTACAATATTGTTTCTGAAATATAAATGCATTTTAATTATTTCAAATAACACAATATTGTTCATGAAATAATTACATTTTAAATTTCAGAACAACGAGTTACCGATTCTGAAATATTTGACATAATATTTAAAAGGTTTAATCTTAGCACAGGGAAATATTGTTTCTATATAATAAACAAAACAATGTTTATTAAATACTTACATTTCAATTTTTTACAGTTACTAACTATTTCTAAAATACATTCAGGTTACACGTTTTAATTTTAGAGAATATTGTTTATTATTACTATTATTTCTTTTTTATATCCGTTTATGGTGCAGTATCAATCAAACATATTCATAAATGGTCATTACATTTCACAGCTGACTGACACCATTTTTACGAAATACTGATGTTCTGTAGACTAAAATTTAGATTTTTAGCTGGCATTATTACTCCTTTTCTTTTCTGGAAAAGGAAACCAACGTGCCATGAATACAATTTAGGTAAACCATAAAACATTCGTTCTGTGTTGCCAACAAACTCTGTGGACTCATTCCTCATATGCGAGAGTTTTCCAAATTTAGCTTAAAATAGCAAATGGCACTGTTCAGATCGGGTGTCACAAGAATGTTTATTCAGTATTTCATGCTACGAATGACTGTCATTAAGTAAGCATCCAATCTCTCTTTCCAAGTATTGTTAGGACTTCACACATTATTTTCGCTCTTGCACCATGAGAGCACGGCTAGTCGAGCTCCTGTAAGTTTAGAAACTGGCAGTACAAGCTAGAAATCTCCCATGAGTCCACGCCTCATCTGCCTTTCCCACAGCCCATCCCGACACACTCACACATAAAGAATCTGCTCTCCTCGTTCGGCTCAGGTCATCACTTCGGGGATAAAAGTGCGACCAGATAGAGAACGAAAGAAAAGAAGATGCTATTTCAGTAGAACTGAGGTGAAAATCAATTTCAGAGAGTTTCCTCACAGCTGGAATTAGACCGGCTAACAGGCTGTAAAAGGCCAATGCACGCATTATTTATTTGGGTGTATTTATACCGACAGTCTTTTTCGCAAAGAAACTCATTCCAGTCTCTCAGTAATAGCAGCGGTGTCTGTATAGACTGCATTCCTGATGGATAATTGGTCTGGAAATAAAGATGTGTTTGGTCTAGCACAAGTCAGTTGTTCCTGTGTGTGTTAAACGCAGAGGTCTCTCTCCTTTATGGGCCCAGAGGCCTCATTCTCTGATGTCTAAGTGGCCTTTCACATTCAACGGAGGCCACCTGCTTTAAAAACAAGCTCTTCATTCATTTGGGCCTTTGGTCAGCACTTCAGTCATTTCCTGCTGACAAAAAAAAACGCCTTTGAGATGATGGTCATTCAAGATCAAAACGCAATATATTTTATAACGGTTTCTGCTGCCCACACATATAGGAACAATGAAATTTTCAGAAGTCCAGATGTCAATGGTAACTTTTGACACATGGCTAACGTTGACCGCACCTAAAAACAGCTGTTTAGGAGGTCAGGGGTCTTTAATTTAATTAGTAATGGTATTAAACTGATCTGAGATCTGTCACTACCAGTAGCTGATGATGAAGATGTTAAAAAGTAATTCAAGTATTAACGTGTAAACTACAACATCATGCTCATTGTTGTACCTGCAGTGTGGACGAGGATCGCATTCATTTAAAAAAAAAAAAAAACATTAGTTTACAGATACAACTAAAGAACCGTTTAACACATAGCTAAACAAAAAAGGCCTACTAATAGTGAGTAAAATTTCAAACAAAACCTACTGACACTATGTGTGACCCTGGACAACAAAACAGTCATAAGTGTTCATTTTCCAAAATGAAGGTTGATCTGAAAGCTGAATAAATAAGCTTCCCACTGATGTATGATTAGGATGGATAGGGCAGTATTTGACCGAGATACAACTATATGAAAATCTGGAATCTGAGGGTACAGAAAAATCAAAATGATGAGAAAATCATCTTTAAAGTTGTCCAAATGAAGATCTTATCAATGCATAGTACTAATCAAAAATGAAGTTTTAATATATTTTCGGTAAGAAATTGACTAAATACCTTCATGGAACATGATCTTTATTTACTATCCTAAGGATTTTTGGCAAAAAATAAAAATCTATAATTTTGACCCATACAATGGATTTTTGGCTATTGCTACAAAAAGCGACTTAACACTGGTTTTGTGGTCCAGGGTCACATATAGCGATTTACAATTTAGACCACAAAATGCTGTGTTTGAAGATTTGGTTGTGCTAATTCAAAACCTTGATCTGTATCAGTAGCAGAAAATGTTAGCAGATACTAGCTAACGCGTACAAAAACACGGAAACTAGATAACAAAACAACCATGTAGCGTATATAACAACAAAACACATCAAAATTATTATACAAAATGAAAAGCTGGTATCTGATTCCATGCTAATATTTACACAGTAAGCTTGTTGAGAACTATAGATGTTCAACAATGTTTATAGTTGGGTTAATAGTCTAGTTATAGTTATGGAGAGCTTTAATGGTGGTCAGCTGTCTGAGTGTGGAGGTCTTTTATACTCTGGGTAAAAATAACAGCATTTGTCATGTCAGGTTGAGTCTTATCTGTATTTTGGCATTCTGGGTTATATCATTAGAGTCCAGGATCGGCAGGCACTGATCACTTCACACATGCTTGCCAGGCTAATTAATCACAGTGTGGATGACTGACAGCCTTGTGTCCCGTCACACCTCAGGAGAGCTTTTAAACACATTTAGATCAGCAACCGTGTGACGCATATTCCCGGTGATCCAGTCAGTCAAGAATATAGGTTTCTCTAAATAAATTACAAACAAAAAAGTTCCCAGGAGGCTTTGTGGCTTTGTTGAGATTAGAGAATCTCAGTTTATGATCCTCTGACTTTGTTTGGAAAGATCTCGCGTCACAAGCAGAACAAACATGAACATTTATTACGACGAGGCTTCATTCCTCGTGTATCTTGCTTTATGAATTCAAGCCAACTGTGGAGCCAGTGGTTTCTTTTCATGTTTGCAAGGAATTACCGCAAATTACCTCATTGTTCTCATGTTACAGGTAATAGATTGTATCCCACATCTTAGAGGAATCCATGTTTTATATATTTTCTGAATTAAATGAGTGGTGCTTGTCTGGGAAAAACATTCAGAAACAGGGCGTTGTCATTTGGCTGCTAATGCCCTCAAGTGGTATTCTGGTCTCTAGATAACTTTAGTATTATCCAAGGTTTAATTTTAAGGGTCAAGGGTTTGTTCAAACCACTAAATAAGGGAAACAGCAACAGTGACGCTTGCTTCAGATGTAAAGCAGCATTTGCTGTAGTCGCCTCTGGAACAACTTTTTGACTATTAAGACTATTAAGAGACTCGACACAATCGGCCTGCTGTTTAGCCTCTGAGCGATGGAGCAATGGCAAATCTGATGGACTTGGAACTTCAGCGTAGACGAATGGAAATCTAGCACAGTGTTAAATGTTGATTTTATTTTCCCTTCACAGACGTCAGGTTTCAAGGCCTACCACTTCATTAAACGAGAACATCTATGAATAACACACACGCTGGTCAATGCGACGACTGTTTCAGTATATGGAGCCCTTTAGTGTCATTTATGAAAATAAGGAGTAGTGTGTATCTTGCATGTTTAAACTACAGGTAATTGAAATTCGTTTTGTTTGTTTAGCTTGACATGAACTCAAAAGGTCATGACTGAGGCGTTATATAAAAAAGCATTCAAATGGAAAAACAGAAAAATTAGTTTTGTATATAAAAATCATGCAGTTAGTTACAAAAGCCAGTGGGCTGCAATAAGGATTCTGCCAAAATGCCCTTTAACAATGACAGACCTATTCCTAAGATCTTAAACATTGCATTATAAATTACTAGTAGTGCTTCGACGAAACATCACAGGCTGATCTTGTAATGATCGTCCACCATTTTATAGTGGAAACCTGGTTCATATCGGGAAAAGACCCAAACCTCACTTTCCTGGCACTAAGTCAGTGATATTCAGAGCAATTACACTGTGTTTAATATACTGCCTGTAATTACAAAAGTTACATTCACCCCAGTTTGAGCTCCATGCCGCTTAAAGTCTATTACATTTTGTGCAAAAGCAGTTGAAAACTATATTTTATCTACAGATTGTACTTTTCTTACAAGGATTATTGCTCATAAAGGGGGGGGGGTTTCCATTAAAAAAAGTCAACCCCCCAGGACTCCCTCACACCCATGACAGGAGGGTGTATCTTGATCCCCCAGGCCTGAGGGGACAGAAACTCACAGATGTGAAAAATCATTCCAACACTCTAAGCTTCTGACCTCTGACCTTCACACCTAAATGAGTCAAACATTCTGTCTTACTCCAGTGCAACCATCAGCACCAAAAGCAGCCCCCGTTGAAAGCATGAAAACAAAGCTGCTTTGTGGCAGTCCACCCAAACATGTCATTCGTGAAGATATCATTGTTTCAACTCAAACACGCACATAGCAGAAACTTTGTTTCAGAAGGTTTGTTATTTCAACCTGTAAATTAAGCCCATGTCTTCAATTACTTTACTTCATTGCTCTGAGCAACTCTTGTCTGTGGTACCTTTATTTATGCAATACTGTCTATACAATACAATCAACATGTTGCATATGATTAGAAAAAAAACTAAAAGTGGACTGCATTAAAGGGAATTGTATTATGAAACAACAGCTGCTTAACCTGCGTTCCTTGTTTATACACAAGCTGACATGCTGATGCCAATAAAGGGTACTTGCCATCTGGTTACAAAACCCCTAGACAAAATACAGACCATATTTGATCACTAATAATATCATTATCAATATCAAGTCCTCACTCCTGACTTGAAACTATTGAGAATCGAAATGTGGTTCCATGAGCTCAACAGAAACCTGGCAAAGAGCTGAGACTCCCAACTTCGCGGTTGTACTGCATGGACATCAATTTGTGTGAGCAGACAGAAGCTTGAGAGGGAATGACGAAAAATAGGGAGTGGACCTGGTACAGAGGCAATGGTGCGGTTTCCGAACTCGCCACAAATCATTCAAACACACTCATTGCCATCTCTGGGGTTTTAAACTTTCACCCCTCCCCACCCTCACCACTTTCTTTTAGTTTGTGGCTTGCACATCCAGAGAAAGCAAGACTCTGACCTGTTGTATACCAAAGTCAAAAGGCATAACGACTTGGGACCACATCTTGGCAGATTATCTAAACATACAAACCAGTCATCCGGTGTCTGTCTGCAACCACGTGAACCGTGAGAAACTGGACAATGGGGCGGATTTTTGGGTTGCTTTGAAGGAGACACACTGGGACACGTTGAGTCATGTAGTGGGGACTTTGTGATCCATGGCTTGTTCTTGAGAAAAGATCCTCAAAGAACCAGAAGGACTTGCTAAACAGGAAGACGACATGATAGAGGAAGCAACTGGAGCAAGTCCAAACGGAGTCGAAGAGAAAGAGCAATTTCAAAAGAACAATATGAATTAAGTGGAAAGACAAAAGGTCACAAACTGGCTGGTAACCTGGTGCAGAAGAACCTGGACAGGGTTAATGAGATCAGTCTGTTCTTCAGCAGATTTAACTTTCAATCACTGGCTCAACCCTACCCCCATCTGTTTCCTAGGGGGTTTCTGCTCCCTCATTTACCATCCCCCTTCCTTCACAATTCTTGATCTCCCTGTGAGCCCCCATCGGCCACTCTCTCAAACTTCCAGTCACCCCAATCCACATCTCCAACTTGCATCATTTATACTGTCAGTTAACTGTGACCCAATTTTTGCTTTTAGGTGACACAGATCGGATCTGTTCTATGACAGTGTAAACAGGAAAATAATTAATGTATTCAAATATTTCGAGATTTGTTTCATGCCTCATTTATATGTGGAAATAAATCAGATATGTGCTAATGCGAGTGATGATGTAAACAGGCAGGTAGGATTTTCATTGGGTTGCATTGCATTCGTAATGTCAAAACTGACAATTTTTATTTCACCAGAGTTTAATGACTTCATGTGGGAAGTACATTTGGAAGCACAGTAAGGTTAATTCACAACAAACATGAAGGAGGAAAATGCAGGGCAGTGGTCGATGGCTGAAGTTACATACATTGTAGAGCTAGCGTTAAGATTTTATAGCAAGATAAATAGATGTTTAGATGTTATAGCAAGTCTAAACTATGGGTCACATTTGAAAGAACATGTTAAACTGTTTTAGACCCTGCTCTGAATTAGGAGTCAATTTCGTTCTCCAAAACAGAGTTCCTAGAACTAAATACATTCCAAGTTATTGCAGTGTAAACACGCTAAGGAGCAAATACCTCCAATAGTTCTGTCAATATATCCATAGATGGGCCTTTTGTCTTCCATTATAAACACTCTTCAGTTACCTGCCTGGTTTAAGGAAAGCATGCCAATAACCCAAAGTTGCACAGGACAGGCAATGCAAACATATCATGCATAAATGTCTGTCATACTTCTCTTGGATACACCTGTTTCAGAATTCCACAGCCCTGCTATCTTGTGGACCCAGCTGCCATCACTACAGGTGCCCCTTGGAGTAGCTTTTATTGTGACATGGCAACTATCCTCGTCATTCCTTACCATCACAAACAAACACGCTAGGGTAAACACAGACGTGCTTATTCAAATACCACCATGTGACCACACCCCACTCTTGGACAGAACGGAAGGAAATATGTTCTGATCTCAGGGGAACCTGCACTGCTTTTCTGGCTGATTAGGTGGGGGATAAAGACTGAATACTTGTGGACTGACATGGAGAAGTTCTAAATTGAGATTCTTTGTTTATTTATTAATCAACTTCCCAATGCAGCCAAGAATCTCAAAAGCAGAAATCAGAAATGAGAAGAACTGAAGGTCTTGTTAGAGGTCACCAATGTTTATTGGCTCAAGACTACTTCCTAAATCTTGCAATAACTCAAAAAGGATAGACTCAATTTAGCATTCAAGCTAAGGCTACTTCAGGTTGTTCAGAGCTAAAAGCTACAGGCCTTTGGTACCACCCACAAAAACCCCATTCAGGCACATAAGCCAGATGGGATGGAATTAAAAAAAAAAATTAGGGAAGACCGCTCCTTCTAAATCCTACCCATCTGCCTTTGCCACAAAATACTCAAAATGAGGCCTTGAGTCAAGACATATACTCCCAAAACCCTGTTTGCTTCCTACAGACGTTCAGAACATAGATGGTTATGTTATAGGCGGTTCTTGACATGCAAAGGGTAAAGAAAAGGTCAAACCATTTTGTTGTACATTTTTCTAAGACCTGCTATTATGACTTAAGTGTCTGATAGATTATTATAGAATTAAACAAACTCAGAGTCTTTCCAGACAAATAACACAAATGTAAGGTTAGTACAATTCATAACATCATATAGTGGTTAAGTTGGTTCAGTTATGGCGCTTTTCCACTGCATAGCACGGTTCAGTGCAGCTCACTTTTGGGGGTTTTCCACTGGGAATAGTACCTGGTACCTGGTCCTTTTTAAGTACCACCTCAGTCGAGGTTCCAAGCGAGCCGTACCGTTACCAAAACGTGATGTGTAAACTCTGCTGGTCACTGATTAGCCAGAGAAAATCGTCAGTCGTACCACGTAGTGGAAAAGCGCCATTAGCTAGGGTTGCTATTGCTTTCCCACAAATGCATTGCCTACTCAAACAACCCAAACATCTAAGCCTGTTATACAAGCCACCTAAATAGCACTGAAATAAGACTGGAGGGTTAGCATCCATCTTTTATAAACACTGCTAGCGTCTGTGCAAACAACTAGTTCCCCTGCTCTAAATTTGTCTTCGTTTCCCTCTTCCCTTAAGGCCTGACAATGTGCTAATAGCCTAGCCAACCCAGATGCCCTCTGCTATTACTTCTAAGCTGTTGTTCTTAAATAAAACGCCGACATATGCATGGCTTGAAAAGCTAAGCTTTAGGTTGACTGCGTGCTAAATGGTGACAGTGTCTCATGGGACAGCCTGCTTTGTTTCTTGCCATGTGTGCTAGTTGGTCTACTGCTTTCTTTGACACTGTAATTATCAGTCTGCTCTGGAGTGTGTTAATAGCAGAATGCTGTAGAATTGGGGGATGTACAAATGCTGAAAGCTAATCTTTGACTTAAGGAACATTTCAACAGATAAAAATGTGCAACGGTACATTTAGGGTACAACAGCTTTTCACTTGGGCATTACCCAGAGGGGAAGTAATACAATTTTAACATACTAATATGCACCTTTCAGTGGTAGATAAGGTACAAAGTAGTCCCCTTAAGGCAGTTGCCCCAGTGCTAAGCTCTTATACTCCGAAAGGTAATTTTTTAGCATTTTGACGATGCATTTTGTAATTTATGTTAGTAGCAGGTGTAAAGCCTTGGCTGACCACAAAAAATGGCCTGTATTCCAGGCCTTTCTTACCATATGTTTCATGTAGTCCTCTTTTAGAGTTTGGAAAGCAGGGTGTTAATTACCTCTTCTCTGTTATTTTAGGAGGCCAACTGTGCCAGACTTGTGATCCAACGGCATGGTTTCTCACAGGCAAGGTGTATGGAAAGCTGTTAGCACAAAGCAAGAGACTTCACACTTGCTCAGTTGCACGTGTAAGATAAACAGAGAGATACAAATATGCATAATTTATGAAAATCCTTGAGCTTCAGCAGGAAATGCGGCAGTGAATCTTTTCTTGTCTCAATGCTAAATAACTGCTTTCCTACTCCTTTTTTTCCCTCTTCCTTGTCTTTCCCAAGAAACCTCTGAAAATGATTTTCTCCATTTTCCCACGAGTTTCAGTATAACGTTACGAGCCCTTTGTGGTTACTCCATCAACTCTGCCTGGCAAGAACCTGGCTGAGGTCTAACTGGGCTTCCAAAGATAATTGAGAGAAGGGCTTGGACTTGCTTTCAGGATACGTGAGACGAGCCAAGCCTGTCCTCATTTTGAAGGGTGATAATCTTAGAGTACACCCAGGGAGTTTTCAAAAACCCAACCTCAACTAGTTGTTCTGACCAAACTACATGCCCTTGCAACATGTTTTGAAGTTACCAACCATTTGAAAAAAGACTTTAAAAGTACCCACTGTTAATGAGGCACGGTCTTGATCTAGACCCCAGGAGAGAGCAGACCTTTATCTCGCATCTGTTACAACCTTGCAATCTGGCTTAATGAGAATTCAAGACGCAAATGTGGACGCAAGTTGAGGCTTGGCAGCACAACTTCACTCCAGTAGACCAGGATCAAAAATTCATTGACCTAGTTAGAAAACTTAACTATTAGTGTGTGCACCTTAGGTCATATCCCTCCAGTCCTTGCCACTTTGCCACAGTCCTTGCTTGGCCGTGTCAATGATTTGGTGACGTAATGGCACATGGACGGTTGGGTAGTAGATCCATTTGAAGTTTGTACCAAATTTGCACAAATGGGCTCCTTTGAGTCGTAAAAATTTGTTGGCCATATAGACACATGTAAGTGAATTCCTATAGTGCTGCTCAAAATGACAGTAACCTAAAGATACACAAATCTTATGAAAACTCTTATTGGTTGCCATGAATTCAACAATGATTTGGAAGTTAGAAAAGCAAGCAGTGGTCCAGTCATCTTTCAACATCCAAATCAACCACATCTGAACCCACTTGAGTTTATTGAAAAGTTATATATGAACTCAAAAAGTATCACAATGTTTTCCTGTGAAAGTAATCGGCACATTCTATCTTGTTTCTCATCTACAGGGGGCCACAGGGCCATTGTGTGGCCTTGCTTGGCTGGTTATTTATGACGTGTTAGTGTAGCAGGTACCGGTACCGTTCTTCTGAAGTTGTCCTGTAAAAAACACAGCTTTCCGTGCCAATTAAAGACCTCAATGATAGTGTGCATTTTACACCTGTTAAATACTGAGGTACTAAGACACCGAAACACAACCAGTGATGATCATCTCAGTGATCACTGCCTTTTGACTTCTGTCTGGAGGACTTCCTTTAAACACAACTTGCCCACGCCGCAACTAATTGTCCCAACAAGCTCTCCTGATGTCCTAAGTGCTGTACACTGAGCCAAAGAGAGTCATTACACTTGCATCATTTACTAAATAGCTCAGACTCATTTTAATGAATGAGGTTAATTAAACTAGGGTCATAACACTGGCTCTGTCCCCATTGAAACCAGACTTGCAGATGTCCCCCATTACATGCAGTTGGTCAGATACGATGCCTTTCTCCCGCACGAGCACAGCTTGGTTTTATAACCATATACAAAAGTGTCCAGTCATAAGTCCATCCCCAGCCAATTAGCAGAGCGACAAAGAGACACTGAGACTTCAATTCGAGAACAAAGGCCTTCACACTAGAAGACAAAGAGTGAATTAAGAGACTTGTGCTCAGTTTTCTCTTGAATTAAGCTTTTTTTATTCCATTTTCAGAGTTCTACAAACACAAAGTAGAGCACATGTAACCCTACATCACAAAACCGGTCATAAGTAACACGGGTACACTGTAAAAAAAAAACAATTTATACAGTGTAATTTTACAGACTTTTCCTGTTATTTTTTACGTTTTTTTCCCGTATTTCTGAAATACAGTGGAAAAGTGTAAAATTACATGAAATAGACTATAAATATACATGTTCAATG
>JAUMHI010000074.1:12537732-12549260 GCA_032359435.1 Enteromius unitaeniatus | reverse complement strand
AAAAAATAGAACTAAAAATAGAAGTAAATAGAAGTAGAAATGTGAAAAATGGAACTAAGAATAAAAATAGAAGTATGGCACTTCAGATGAAGATTGACAGTGTTGGGAAAGTTAGTTTTCAAAGTAATGCTTTAGATTGCATTACTCCATCAAAAGTAAATAATTGTTAAATAGTTACTTTTTATGGAAAGGAATGTCACCCATCCTTTTTGTCACCCAACGGTTACATTTTTGCCCAATTCTCCCAAATTCTCTCAACACATGGACAGAAGTGGTGTCAAATAATAAATGAGACAACAAAGTACAGTAATTTGCTTTACTTATTTAAAAAAGTGACTAAGTAATGAGTTACTTTACTAGTTACTGAAAGTAATCCGATTACATAATCCGCCTTACTTGTAATACATTACGCCCAGACTATATTTGTTTCACACAGTTACACTTTAGAATAGGGGACACTTATTCACCATTAACAACTTCAATAAATTTCTAATTTGCTACTTATCAATAGTTAGAAAGTTGTTACATTTAATGTATGTAGAATAAGGTCATGTAGAATAGAGCCTTAATGTGATTATTTTGCTGCTCATGAATGGCTAATACTAGCTATGTAATCCTAAAATAAAGTGTTACCTTTCACAGCTGCTGCTTACGTAGGGTGTTTCATTTCAGTTACTTACTGTATGAGGTTCCCTGAGCTTACAAGTTTTAGCTAATGCTAGTGACTAGATAACGAAGTTATCTTGTTTTAAAGAGCTCTCTTGAACCTAGCCCTTGAAATGTTTTTAAGCCATCATAAAACTTGAGTTCTTTTTTTAGGCACTAGCTCAGAGACGTCTGAGCTCCTTGTACAGCTGGGCCTTTGGTTTTGGCTGGAAGCGTGTATAAACAGTGCCACTGACCATGCAAGATGGTGTTTTCCCTGTTACTGCCATCCTAAATCCACGAAGCATAAAAATAACCTCCACAAGACACAAGCGCACTGACTACTTATGCAAAAATTTAACTGTGTTTTGGGGCTGGGATATTTCCATCGGAGTAGCCAGTGTTCGAAAGCTGTGTCAGAAATTCCAGTACTGTCCCGCAAATGACAAGGGACAAAGTTCACGTCCTGCTCCGGGTCGGGTTCACGGATGTTCTCAACGGCGAGTTTGAGAAAGCACTTGTTCGGGAGCAAAGTGTGAAGATGTTTTCTTCATGAATCACTGAATGCGACGTGAACATCAATAGCAACTATCGGCGAGAGAAAACTATGCGTTTAGCGTTTTGTGTTCATTGGATTTTAAATGGCATGTTGGTACAGTGGGCGCCTTGTTAAAAGCATGTGCGCTCACAGAATCGAGTCCAGGAAAGAAGGACTAAAGTAAATAGAAAAGAGGCAGAGAGTGTGTGTTGGAGAAAGTGGGAGTGACTTGAATTGGCAATGAGAAGCAAGTCTTAAAGACTTCCAGATGTGGGGCTGGTTGGCAGATGATAGAGAAGAGCTTTTGTAGCAAACGGGCTATGAATTACTTTGAAACTTTTGTGAGTAAAAGGTACTCCTAGCATCAGTTACAACCTGTTTAGTCCCTTTCCTTATTACATATAACTAGTTATTAAATGATTGAAATTGGCAGAATCTAATTTGACTGTGAAAGAGTCGATAGGTAGCTGCAGGCTTGGGGATGAACAACAATGTCAGCAGAAAAAGAAATTTGTTTCGGAGGCAGGGCAAGTTATGATAAATACAATGATAAATACTGCCAATATTCTGCTTTACTCAGGGGGGGGGGGAGACAAGTAAAATACTTCTGGATGCCATTTTGTGTATAATTCAGTCAAGAAACCATGTACACTTACAAGACGAGTGTTTTGATCAAAGTCATTCTCAGGCAGCCAATAAAAGCAGGTCGTGAATGCTTTGCGTAATCGAGTACGTTCTGAAAGGCCACTGAGTCACGGCTGAAATCATCAATGAGCCACATTTAAGGCGTTTTAGATGCAATCTCCTGCACTTGACAAAGGAAACGCAGTGGATCAGATGCCCATTCATCGGCAGTAATGGCACGCGAGGGTTTTTGTGAAGTGCACGCGCAGCACTTTGTTAACATGGCCATCCTGAAAGCACATTGATCCACTGGGTCGTCTTTATGGGCCGACCTAATTTGATGCCCACATGGGCAACCCAGAGAAAGCTAGCTGTGTAAGGATTATGCAGAGCAGAGATTCTGACTCACCGTGCCAAAAAAGAGCTTTTTGCTTGCGTAGCCTAAATATCGCACCCACACTCCTCTGATCTCCTAATAAAGTCTTTCCACTGCTTCAGTATTGTCATGAAAGTAACTGGATTTGGAGCAATATTTAATGCATGCGTTCATCCTGTACCCTAGCTTAAGTCAGTTAGTACAATGTACTAAAAATGAAAACATTCTTCCTTTGTTTTTTTGGCAATTAGCACTTTATTGAAACTAAAAACGCTGTACTTTCATGTCAGTCCAATTCGTACAAATTCGTATGACCTCACTCGTGCAATTTCGCATGATTTGTCTAAAATCCAGTGACGGTTTACAGATGGGGTTAGGTTTTGGTCGTTCATTAATACGTATGAATTCATACGAATCGGCAACTTGGAAATATTTGCCAAATATGTACGAATTGCCGTGAGATTGGGTTGGTTTTTGTAGTTTATAGAGACAACAATATTGTATATTAAAACTCGCACTTTGAAACTTTTAGTTTCCATGTTCAAGCCTCCAAAAATGTATTAAAAAAAATAAAACTAAAAAAGGAAACCCATATAGAAATATTAAAAACAAATTAATAAATAAAATAAAAATGTTAAAATATAATAAAAATGACTAAAACTTTAAAATGAAAATGAAAACGAAAATATAATATAAACGAAAATGAAAATATAAATATTAATATAAAAAAATAATTAACAAAATTTATATGAATGCCACTTTTTTATTTCAGCTTGTTAACTCAAGGTTACACTCAAGGTCTCATTTTTATTCAGTTTACATTAAAGTATTAAAATAAGCAAAACTAAATGTATATTTTAGTATCTTGCATGGCTTTTCTATTTACTTTTTAAAATATCTATAGAGTTTAATTAATTTTTATTTCAGATTTTATTATTTCAGCACATTATTTTTAATGGTTTTAGTTTTAGCGAACAATAATAACTCTGCTTCACCTTAAACTATCATAAAAACAGCAAATTTCCAAACAATACCTACTATTATTATTATTATTACTATCTACACATGGCTTTACGCACCTTGTCCTGCACAATTACTACAAATGTGAATAACACCTCAAATTGTGAGGTTTGTTGAAGAAATATACTTTTCTAAGCAAAATATTTTCACTTAATGAGTCATCAAATAAGTGAAAATTTAAGTATATTATATGTGTTATATTTAAACGGTAATGCCAAGCACCCACATGAGACGGCAATCTAAACATTTGTCCTGAACAGAAATTATGAGCTTTAATCAGGATGAGAGCAGGACAGTGACACATCAGAACTGGCTGTTGTCCTTTCACAGATATAGTTTGTTTTCTTTCCCTGTCTGTCGGTTACGATAAGTTTGCTCAAAGAGGAAATTAAGTGCATGTGAATGTTTCTGAAAACCTCATACAAGATGCTGGTAAACCACAGACAAATCATAATGAAAATGCAAGCTAGATGATGCAGAAGTTGGCAGAGAGGGGTAATTCTTTCAGCTGAAGAGGAAGTGTGTAATGACCTGTCAATGACGCGATTGACCTGCGATTTCTGGAAGCTGGTTTTCATCTTTCAGATCAAAAGCCAAGAATAATAAGGAAAGCTAACAGAATTTGTGTGGGTCTATACCAACAGAGCACAGTTTCGGTTTTTCAGTTCAGATAATTCCCACCGAATTGTAATTTTGTACGCACAAGTCATAAGACAGTAACCACAGGTGTACTTTCTCACATTACATATTAACGTTTCACATCCACAATACTCACTTTGAACGGTTTATGTATAGCTGAACAAGCTTAAACCCCAGCAAACACATTATTATTAGATATTTTGATGAAACGTTACGACTTTCTTTAAAACAATGTACATTATATTTTACTCATATTTGCACTCATACCATTATTTATACACTTAAGTGTCCAAAATTGTGAATTTGGTTGTGTGATTATATATATTTAAATATATATATAAAAACACAACCAAATTTGTGTTTGTATGTATTTTAATTCGATTTAATATTTATATGTTCTGTTTTCATGTTAATTTCAGTTGTATGTTTTAGAAATTGTATCTATTTAGTATTATTCATTTATTTATATATATTTTTTCTATTAAGTTTTATTTTTAGTTGCTTTAGTAGGCTACTTCTTAAACTAAATAACTATAATAAAACATTTCTGACTTTTTTCTCCTGTATTGTTTGAACTTTATTTTGTTTTAGTTATTTAAAACTTAGAAAACTAAACCGAAATACTGAAATAAAAGAATTTAATTTTAAATATAGGTTTTTTTTTTAGTAAGTTTTATAATAAATGCAATTTTTATTATTTCTTTTTGCTTTAGCTATCATCAGTATTAAGCATGGCCCAAACACAATTTGGGAAACTGTGGTGGCACTTCTCTCCAAAGAGACTTACAGTGAACACACAGCCTACTCCCTTGAAGGTTTCATGCTTAAGTGCACAGTGGTGACAGATCAAGCCTTGTGTGGGTCAATAACCCTTCAGCCACATGCAACTGACGAGTAAAACAGTAAAGCACCCACCATTGGCGTTCTTCCCGCAGATGAGATGCTCGTAGTGCTGCAGGACCCCCCAGAGCTCGGCATCATTATTGATGACCCCCTCCAGCGCCTTCGCTGTCAGGACGCACCCGGGCGTCTCCGCCGCCGTCACGCGCACGCCCACCTCCTCCACGAGCGCCTCCATGCACGCGGTCAGGCAGATGGCCGCGTACTCGTGGATGCGCACCGCGATCCTGGTGTCCACCATCCAGCGGAAAAAGCGCCCCACGGAGAGCACGAGCCCGCACCGGGCGGACTTCCCCTTGCGCAAGAGCTCTCCGGCGCTCATGTTGTACATAGATATGGCCTTCACAGTGGCCGAGACGCAGTGGTCCGCCAGCGCCCAGCTGAGCACCAGGCGGATGGCGCTTTGCACCTCGAACCTGGTGCATCTGCAGTGCATGACACTGAGCCGCTGCGCCTCTCTGGAGATGCGGATGAGCGCCCTGCGCATCAGCGCGGCCAGTCTGCGCACAGCCTCCGCGGAGAGCGACGCGTCCTTCCCGGCGCCTTTACGCACGACCCTCCCCACGTCCTCCTCCGTCCACGGGAACTCCTCCAGCTCCGGTAAGCGGGGGCACTTGGAGAAAATGTCCTCTGGGTCCTCGGGAAGCACCGCGTTGACCGTATCCCAGCTGTTGTTCCTGCTGTTCATGGAGCCCGAGTAGTACCACCAGTTCCCCCGATGAGGGGTGTTCATGAACGCCTGCGAGTTTGACTTGGAGGACGACAGGCTTAAGGACTTGCACGAGTCGCCTGCTCCATAACCAGAGTCCACAGTCAAATCCTCCAGAGTTTTCATGTTTGTTCCTGCCATTTTTCCGTCGCTTTTCTGAAAGCGGAGGACACTTTCCAGCTGCGCGAGACTCCGGTTCTACTGGTTCAGCTTCTCTTTGGCATTCATGCAGCGCTTGATCGATACCCTACAGAGCAAAAACACCTTGTGTGAAAGTTTCAAATCTTACATCTTCCGGAGAATAAAATGTTTGGAGGAAACTTGCTTACCTCTCTAAATGTCCATAAGAGCAGCGAAGTGCGCAGGTTTCTCGTTTATCGAGGTCTTGCCAATAATAAACCAAACTGCACAGAAAGTTTCGAGTGGAGATCCATAAATAGAGTCTCAATCGAACTGTTCTGGTCAAATTAATCCGTAAAGATGATGTAGAAAGTAGAGCGATGTTCATTTCACGCCACACGCCTCTTCTTTACTGGAAACTCATGACTGAACTGAAAGCAGAAGGGGGCGAGAGAGACAGAGTGGAGGTGTTTGATTCGCGAGCAAGGCGATTCCTTTGAACGACTCGTTTGAACTGATTCGCAAGCGTTTGTGGATCTCCGTCAAAATGTACACAACTCTCACCTTTTAAGTACGGCTATCTACGCTGATTTAAATACTAGGGTAGATCTAGGTAGATAATTAGATGGCATAGGCGCCACACACAGACGTAAACTTGCAAATGATACGATAAAATACTCGCGGGTAAACATTTAAATGCTAATTAGATGATACGCTTGTTTGGGAACCAGATACGAACCGGCGAATCGTTCTTTTTTTAACCCGATTATCGAAATGAACCGCCAGAGTTAACAGATTCGCTCAAATGAAGCAAACACAATGCATAACAGAGACTAATCAGAAAGTTAGTCATCGGAGAGCCAATTAATCAAGGCTGGGTTTCTCATAAACAGAATATGGCGTCATGCTTTGCTTATTAGGGAAGTTTGGGTAATTCATTAGGGTTGTAGAATATGAAATCATGCAGGATATGGGATTTTATGTACTAAACAGCTAATATATAATAATAATTAATAGTGAGAAATTGTCCCGTTACTGAGTTATGGAGAATAAATGTATTATTAATTATTTATAGATTTGTAGGCCTATTCAGGGTTTGTTGTTAATAAAACCTGTATTTGTATTTTCTTTATATTCTTAGTTTTATTTAGCCTTGACCCAGCTATCGTCCGCCTCACTCTCACTCTATCCACACCTAATCAAACCAGGCTGAATAATGTTGCTCTGTATTGAAATGAGGAAAAATAGGCTTGAAGGGGTGTTGCTTAAAAAGTAACGGTGCTAATCACTGATCTAGTCTTTGCATTATCTAGTCATTTGCATTAATCATGTTAGTCTGGGGAGTGACGTCACACACACACTTATTATCTTCAGCTGTGCGCGCGCGCTTCAGGCTAATACTTGATTTAAAAGGCATGCTTTGTATGAAAGATATTAAAGTGTGTGTGTGTGTATATATATATATATATATATATATAATAAAAGTTTATCTTTACAAAACACAACTTATATTCACTTCTCAGACAAAATGAGTCATAGCTGTAGATTTAATAGTAGGAAAGTGTATTGTACAAACATGTAGCCTATTATTATTACAGTTACTGTATTCATTGAACAACAAAGACAAAGAAAAAGAGAGAGATAAATGAAAGAATGTACCAGAACAGTGTAGACGGGTGGGGCAGATTTGTGCACAATGTCAACATTACATAATCTGTCAGGACTAACTTCATGCGATCCTGAGAGACTGTGCTCTCAGTAAAGCCGTGTGAGGAGGGCCATGGAAAAACATCATGACTCACAGCACTTATAGACCTGTTCATGGGCGTAACTTGTAGCCATTGAAGGACTTATACTAATATTTATATAGATTCTTTAGGTTTCAGGTTACATTATTATGCGAATAGATGCTGACTGTATTTGTGTACTTTAATAGAACTACGTTAAAAACCCCAATTATGTAGTGGCGCCCTCTAGTGATTGAGAAATGCAATGTCAGTTTCAGCAAAGATGACGAGTCTGAATGTAATAAGTTCTAGTATGTTATAGTATGTCAGCTGGCATTTTTTTATTAATACATGTTTAGAGATATAGATGTTTTGGTACATTGTATTATTTATTTATTTGCATACAAAAGCCCCACTGATGGAAGTAAGTGTAAATTCTGTAGGTGACTTCTGGAACACATCTGCAGGGTCCTGTTGAAGAAACAAATGTAGGCTAATGGTTTAATAACTGAATGAGGGATTCTTATAGTATATCTAAAGAAGTATTGCTTCTACCATTTCAATATAAGTTGGGATCTAAAAATGTGTCCCAGATCAACTTACATTTTTAAATATAATGTATACAGTTTTTAATAAAGAATACAGAAAACAGTAGATTTAGCGTTTTAAATATAAGTTCTCTTTGTCTTCTGCATCCACAACTCCTTGATCTCCAGTGTTGCATCTGAGAAGCCTGAATGCGGAGTCCTTCACTGCAAACCAGGGACATGGGGCCTGAAGTTCCATTTTAGTCAGTCACTATGACGTTATGTCATTGACCGACGTCATGGGGTTTCATCTGGGAGACCAATCCGCTCTGATCTTAGAAAACAAGCCAATCGGGATTGGCCAGTGATAGCACGCAAGCCACACCCAGTGCATTTTGGTATTTAAGATGGCGGCGCACCTCACCATTCAGCTTCTTGCTTCGGAGCTGATGCCTCGTGTAAACAAGCAGTGGAAAAAGAAAGAAAAAAATACCTACCGAAGTCTCTCTGATCACCTCAGTTGCACACTGGCATGCAGTGCTATCACAAAAGAGCAAATTTCTAACACGCTCGAGAGGTATGTCCTCCGGATTAGCTTTTTGGCCGTGTGCTTCTGGGTGCGGTAGTTTCCTCACCTCTGATGACGGCCATGATTGTTGCCTCAAGTGTGCTGAGACGGCAATCATGGATGGATCATGTCCTCATTCTGAGCACATGTCCATGGCGTCAGTGAGATCACAGCTTTCTTTTATTAGAAGCCTTGCCACACCTGCTACCCCTTCTAGTTCCGCGGGTCTTACTGACTCCTCGGCTACATCGGCCAGCAGCATGGTGGATCTGAGGGCTACAATTCAGAATCACCCGCCAGGTAAATCCCAACTGGCTCTGGATTCCTCAAAGCGCAGAGGGTTTGTTATCTGTACTAACGAGGGTAGTTCTAGCTGTAGGTTAATGCAGGAACTTCACTCGGCCACTGACTTTACCCTTCGGGAGACGAAGGTAACAGCGCGGGCCCTCTGTCAGGTGATGTCCACTATGGTGGTCCAGGAGTGCCACCTCTAGCTGAACCTGGCTCAGATGAGCTTTCTTGACTTACCCGTGTCCCTTTGGGGATACTGTTGAAAACTTTGCTCAGCAGTTCTCAGTGGTACAAAAGCAGCACCCCCATCTGCCAGACGTCGAGGACATCCCCCTGCGGATGCTCCACCCCTCAGCAGGGGCGTAAAGCCAGCCGCCGCTGGTGGACGCAGATTGTCCCGAACCAACTGGCCACCACTAAGTCTTCTCAGAAGACTGCGGATTCAATAAAAGAGCAAATTTGCAGGTTGATCAGGATGTGATTCAGTTCGCCAGGAACCCACCCAGGTTCACAAGCATTCTTTTCACCTATGTGCATTCACAGATGGATGCCTCTGTCCTGTGTGCCGAGATCACGGTTCTTTTGGTGAAGGACGTGAACGAGCCTGTCCCTCAAGCAGAGATGAAGGCGGGTTTTACAGCCCCTATTTCATTGTACCCAAGAAGAGTGGTGGGTTAAGGCAAATCCTGGGTCTGCGAGTTTTGAAGTAACGTCTCCATTCCCTCTTTTAGGGAACGAGAGTTACCAAGACGTTTCTCCTGCCTCCATTGTTCCCCAGCACTGCGCTGAGGCGAGGTCCCATACTCCAGCTCCTCAGACATAGGAGACGTGTTATCTATAAACACTGTGTTCAGTAAACATATAAGAGCCTGGAAGTTGGTTATATGCCAACTTATAGTACAAATTTGTACTAATTATTCACCTCGTAAAATATGTACAAATTGCTGTGAGATTGGACTGGATTAATGACACAATTTTCATTTTGGGGTAGAGTAACAATTTAATACATGTGCTTCATCAGTTTTGTGCAACCTATGCTGGAAATACGTGCCTCTTCATACATTTCTGCAAAACTGAAAAATAAAACTATGTTTTTTTGCTGCAGTTTTCAGTTGAAATGAACACTAGAGTTAGTAAAACTCCCACAACTTTTATTCCTTTTCACACAAAAGTATGATCTACAGGTACATTTTAGTTAATAAAGGCTAATTGCCACCCAGTTAGTTGCAGAATGTTATGGTATGACTTCAAAACATTTTTAACATTCTGCATGATTTTAACTTACTTTTGAACATTGTCCTCACATATGCAGCTTAATATATATGAGTTTTCCGGGGAAAAGCACAGGTTTGAATCCCATGTAAAATGGTTTGACAAAACAGTTTTAAGTAAAAATAGCATGGGTGCATCAGTGAATAGGTTTTTAAATAACTTTTGCATTTGTTAACACTATCAGGTAGGTTTAGATTTGGGTTTGGTATAGGGAATGTTTCCAACATGATAGAGCTTTAATCTTTAGCGACACTCACTGGATATTTAAATTCTGAACGACCACAAAACATACCGCAAGCAGCATTAAGCAATACGTAACCTCTATCAATCTAATACAAACGTCCCACAGTCATGTATTAAACATGTTTTTTAGCGCCACTTCACTAAGGACTTAAAACATTTCTCTTTAAAACTGTGGCGAAATGCAGTATAATTACAGGGTTTAAGATATGTATGTAAAGTAGGTGCATGTATTTCCAATGAGCCTGGGTTGGTTTTGTTGTCTTTACATGAAACATTCGTTTCTGATTGTCTCTTAATGTTTCTTGGAAAAGCAAATGGTTCTGTTTGATTTTTCTGAGATGTATTGTACTGAGTGGTATTGTGGATTTTGCTGAATGATTAAAATGTAAATATATCCATGTTATTGGCACTAGTGTGAGCCACTAATATAAATATATAATCATTGTATAGATCATGTGAATGAGCTTTTGCAATAACAGTTATTTTTTTATTATTTTAAGGGAGATTCACAATTGATTGTCTGCACTGCTTAGAACTGAGTATTAACACCCACAGTAAAAATACACCAATACTTGACCCATAATCTCACACTCTGAATCATTAAGGACTATTTTTGGGTTCATGAGTCAGAGTTTGACTGTTCTCATTGCCTCATGTTCAGTCTTGTGTAATACAGTCGTGATTTAAAGAGTACTTAAGCTAAAAGAAGAATGCGCAGTCAAAGATATATGGACAGTGGATTTGCTGTGACTTGTAAAGTGCAGCTTTCACTATGTTTCCATCACCCTGCTTTTATGCGCATTTTTGTAGTACTGCATCAGAAACGAGCGATGGAAACACTGAATTTCATCTAAAATTGCCTTTATTCGCAAAAAATGTTTTTGAGGTGGTTTTTGAGTTGTGCGAAAAAGGTTAATGTAAATAATGGATGGAAAAGACGGAAATACGTTTAGCGAATAAATTCAGGACTAATCAGCCCAGTCTCATGGCAATTTGTACATAGTTTACGAGATGGCTAATTCATACAAATTTGTATGAATTCATACAAATTTAGCTAAATTTGCCAATTTGTACAAGATTGTAAGATTGACCTATACCTAACTCCGTCCCTAAACCTACCTGTCACTGGGGTTTAGACAAATCGTAAAATCGTACCAATTTGTACGAATTTTCCACCTCGTACGAATTGTTTGTGATACTGTGTTACAAACAAGCAGACCAATCTCATTTCACAGCATCTGACATTCAATTCAATTTCAATTCAAATTTATTTGTATAGCGCTTTTCATGATACATATCATTGCAAAGCAGCTTTACACCAAAGTAATG
>JAUMHI010000074.1:12508229-12521911 GCA_032359435.1 Enteromius unitaeniatus | reverse complement strand
ATAAAGTGACAGTTCTTATTGCACCTGAATGTTTATATAAAGTGTGACAGTGTGTTTCACAGTGTGCGGGTTATTGTGCAATATATAAATAGGATCCTAAGTACTGTAGATAAGGCAGCATTACATGGATCACTTACAAAAAATGCAGTCCCAGAATGCTGAGCTCGGTATAAAAGTCTGTCGAAAATGTATATATTTTATTCAAACGCTGTAGAAACACAAAATGATTATTTTTGTCCAGTATTTGTGTAGTATGTATTTTAGTATCAAGTGGTTAGCTTAGCAAAATGCTAAAGACAATCTCAACTGGATTCAACTATGGTTCAAGCTGGTCCTTAGCTGGTCATGTGGACCAACATAAACCAGCAAAAGACTAACAAGTGACCAGCTTAAAACAGCAACTCTGCTTCATAGCCAATTTGCATATGCTGTTTTTTTTGCAGGGCATTCCGCACTTTGCTAGCATTATTGTGAATGTGAGTATCTGGTTGGAATAAGTCATGGTTTGGATTTTCCATGAATTTCACAAGCAAAACACCTGGTTGTTAGCTTAGCAAAACTCTAAAGCCAAATTAATGGTGTGGCATGCACCAAAAGCGAATTGAATTATTTGGTAAGTAAATTCTCACCAGGCGAATACATGATAGGATTGAGTGAAAATTTGCATGATGCATTGTTGTACAATCAGTCAGCAAAAAACGTATTTACATATTAGGTTTGACACAGTTGTTTTAGAAAATGGAAGAGAGCATTACGTAATGATTTTATTCACACAAATGACATGAAAATCTAGAGAGATAAAGCAATGAAAATATTCAACACAGTCTCACCAAATTACCAAATCGTACATAATCTACATAAAATACGTACGATTTAGCAAAAATCGTATTCATCCGTATGAATGAGGTCATACAAATTTGTACAAATTACGTACAAACCTCATAAAATATGTACAAATTGCCATGAGACTGAGCTGGAATATTCGCTTTGCATTTGGTACACACACCATAACTGTAATAGATCATCATTTAAGTTGACCGTGCATTTTGCAAACAAAAAATCTGGTTACGAGCATAGCAGCATGCTAACGTGTTGAATCAATTGTGGGAGGAGTTTACAGTGCACTTTGTAAGCTAAACATCTGGTTGTTACTCAGATAGCACAGGTACGTCTTTAAGATGTCTGTTAAAGATCTCTTGATCTGGGAAGCATCTGCTGTCTACAAACGTCTGGCAGACATCTTTCAGATGTCAGTTTTACATACATTTAAAATCATAAACATCTTAAAGACATCTAATAGACGTCTATTTGACATCTAAAAGGAAACGTCCCATAGACGTATTGCAGATGAGCAAACAACCTAAATAATACGTCTTGCAGACATAAAATAGATGTCTCCTAGATGTATGTGTGCTATCAGGGTAGCTTAACAACAAGCTAAAGCTAAACCCAAACATAACAGGAATAAATTATAGGCATAGAAATTTTGGGTGGTCAGCAAGTAAAAATCTAATTCTGGGGGTTAAAATACACGTTATTGGTGTCACTTCCAACCGTGGACATGAAAAACATTGTAATTTGGTAAAACACAAACTGAAAATATGTGTTTTGTTCAACAAAAATACTGGTCTTGGCCATTGGATTCTGTTCATTAGCACAGCAGTTTGCTCCAACTCACCCAGGATAGCAAACACATTTTTTTTAGAGAAATCAAGATTAAGCAAAAACACAAGGTGATATACAATGCTTATTTTCTTCACTGAGTTGGAGTGAAACTTCAGTTGACAGATGCATGTGATAACTTGTTGCGAAGAGCACAATAGATACTACCTCGGAGAAGAAAGTACATGGATGTAATTCTGCTGTGTTTTTATTCATCTTGAAATCTTGCTAAAAGAATGCACAGCTGTGTACAGAACACCAGTAAAATTTAGGTTGGTTGGTTTGTTAAATTTCAGACCCAAAGTGAAAGAAGGGCATATGGTGTTGGAAATTTAATATCTGTGTGAACTAACCCTTTACGACCTCAAGTGTTAGCTTAGTTACATGCTAACTGCAAACTCTACTGGAATTCATTGCAGGTCTAGACTAGGTTGAGGAGCAATTTCATTCACTTCCAATATGTAAATATTTTAAATCAGTTACTAATGAGGCTTTGTTACAATTAGGATGCTGTCTTAGACACAGGCTGCCTACTGTATGCAGGAGGTACACAGCATATTCAAGACAACTTGAGGTCTCAAGATCTTTTATCTTCTTACAATTCAACTAAACAGCACCATTCACTTTTGGGCAAAAAGGCTAGTTACAATTAGTGTAAAGAATTTTGAATGTGTGTTTCTATCATTGAATGGCAAAAAAAACTAGTAAGCAAGACGAAACTATAAGAAAAAAATGTTTCTTTGATATTGTTGTAAACCTTCTTGGATGGCAGCGAAAATATGGATAAAACAATGCAGTTAATATGATTATACCATCTGATGTTCATCATAGAAAGTGGGTTGTTCTTTGATATCTAATCTGAGGCTAATTATGGATCTCCTTGATTAACATTAAAACAAAACAAAAAACAAAGCAATTAAGACATTATTAGCATCCACCAGTAATGTATAAGCCTTTTAATTCATCGCACACATCACAAGAGATGAACAAAGAATCCCTGGACTTATGGCAAAGATTAGCAGCGAGTTTATTATAATAAAAGCCTTCATGTTTGCAAATTTGCTTTTAATCATCTCGAAATGGCGTTAGAGCTTTGGCCTGTTTTCTTGCCCTCTCTGTAGACTTTCCTAAACATCTCCATTCAGTAGTCTTCATTAAAAAAACCCATCAGATGGCGCAGAAGGAGGGTTAAACGCTGTGTTTCTATTCAGGTCTGGGATCACAGTGTCATTCCCGAGGGGGCACTTCCTCCATCCAGTCCCACGTCAAGGGCAGTAATAGGTGAAACACTTACACGCAGTACACTGGATGAATAATGCAGAAAAATCAAAGGCTCTTTAGTGACTCGCAGTCAGCGGTCAAGAGCAGGTGAGTGTGCTGTGTGTCAGAAAACAGCGCTCAAATTTTCTTCTGTTCTTAATGTGGTAAACCCATAATAAAGACAAATCTACAGCTTTTCTCTTGTGTCACCTACATAAATATGGGATGAATTTAATTGTGTGCTTATACAGTATATATCCGCTTAATTTATTTCATTAATTACAATAGCTCAATTGAGTTGTGCACATATTGTGTTTTTAATTAATTAAAATATATAGTTGAAGCGTCAAAATACCTTAAATATAATTAAAAACATAATAATTTGCATTTATCCAATTTTCATTAAAAACAATATTTATACAGAGTACTTTTCGAAAGTTGAGGTCAATAATTTTCACCATTTGCATTTGCTAGATCAAAAATACCAATATCAAAAATATTCTTATAGTTGAAAGTTGAATTTATAGCATGATTACTCCAGTCTTCTGGGTCACATGATCCTTCATTAACATTTCTAATATGCTGATTTGCTTCTCCGGGAACATTTCTGATTTCTATCAATGATGAAAACAATTGTGCTGCTTAATATTTTTTTGGGAAACTATGATTTTTTTAAAACATTAATTTATTTTAGTGCTGTCAAATATTTAATAGCGATTAATCAAATCCAAAATATAATAATAATAAGAGTGTGTACTGTGCATATTTATTACATATATATAAATACATATACATGCATGCATATATTTAAAAAGATATGCTTATATAATAAATATATATATAATAATATAAATATATAAACTTATGTACATGTAATTAATGTGTTTTCATATACATAATAAAACTCAGTACACATACAATGTTTATTTTGGATGCAATTAACCAAAATTAACAATTTGACAGCACTTTATTAAATCTTTTTCAGGATTATTTGATGAGTTGTATATTAAAATATTCTGTATCACTACAAACATATTTAGTATCACTTTTGATCAGTTTAACACATCCTTTCTGAACAAAATTATTCAAAAATCCTATTGACCTCAGACTTTTGAATGCTAGTGTACATTTATTAGCATCATATATGAGAATACAAGACATTTACATTATCCATATAATCCCAGAGCCATAAAAGTTGCAATCTCAAGGTGGAATTATACAAGACTGCCAAATTACACACAGCCACAATCTGGCACCCCAGATGTCTATGATCTAAATATAAAGGCTTAAATCATCTAGGCAGTGCATTATCTGCTGGAGTACAAATCTAAAAAGGTGCCTCGGTGGTTACTATCTATACACTCAGGTTCATGAAATGAGGTCGGATTAGTTTATGCATTATTAAATACACTCAAGATAAAGGCCAGGCTATGGATCGCTTTACAGCCACACATATGGAAACAAACCCACTGCTAATTCCAGCAGATCCATTCCAAGCCATTATTAATGGAGAATTAGTGCAGAGTGCTGATTTAAAAAGCTTTGCTGGCTGAAACAGGAAAGACTAGAAATACGATACACTAATCGACCGCTTGTACGCTTACTTATTTGAAGCGGAAAAGGTGTTTCTATCTTTAAAGCGACGCTGCTCTTTCTTCGATGTGATATTTAAATCACAGCAGTTGTACAGCTGTAAATGATGCGAGCGCTTTGAGCCAAGTGGAGAAAGGCGATCATTAAATGCCCGATCAGATAAAGGCCAGCAATTTCCTCCAATTACCAACCCAATCAACACCATCAGGGGTAAAATAACTGCATCAATAGACATGAGTGTGGGCGGTTTGTTTACAAAGGCTTTTGATTGGACAATACAACAGGAAGTGATACACACAAACATACACATCATGCACATTTCAGTATTAATGATCTCAATCTGCACAATACAATTTCCCACAGTGCCATAAATTGGCTCAAAGCGTCCTAAGATGTGACTGTGTGTATACAGTGTGTACTTACTGCACAGACTTGGACACCTGGGACCTGAACTTGGTGAATTCTCCTGGTGCGGTCCATTCAGATCCCAGCTGAAACACAAAACAAAAAGCTGGGTGTTTTCAAGAATCAAATCCATTCTTTAAAGCATTTTAAATTTAAACCATTGCTTCCAGGTAAAATACAAGTCCTCGAATTCATATTGATTTGTGAAAAAAATTTGATTTGTGAAAAAACATCAAGAGGGAAATACACACAGATCAATTTCTAAACAAATATGTGGGTGGATGTTGATGTGGGAGACCAAGGGAGATTAACTTTTTTACCAGAGGGAAGAGTTATTGTGGATTATGGCTTAAAGTAAACATTTCTTGATGGATTTGTTTTTCACGAACACACATCTTTTCATTAATAAAGATGTTACCTGATAAGACATGAGACATGTGGATTATTGTGATGTACTTTTCAGCTGTTTAGACTCTCATTCTGACGGCACCCATTCACTGCAGAGCATCCAATGGTGAGGATGTAATGCTAAACTCATCGCCATCTTGGATTTTCAGCAGATTTTCATATATTAACTTAACTCATAATAATTGTTTTAGTTTTTTAAATGTATTTTTTTATTTGTGACTTAACTGATCATAAATGTATAGTTAAGCTTCTGAACAACAAAAAGGTGTGTAAATGTGGGTTGTAAATATCCCATTTTAATAAAAATATCTGGGTCAATGACATAAGCAGGGTCATCTCTTGGGCGGTGAAACTAGTGTGTTCGCACTGGGCCCCATGCTTTGATGGGGCCCCGTGGTGAACACCTGACCCTCACAGTGGGGTCTGCCATTAGGGATAGTTCAAGCTGTGGGGGTAGAGTGTGGAGAAAAGGTGGAGATTGTATAGAAGGGGAGATACAATAACTAAATAAACACTGCTAATATCAGAGTTCAGACTGCACGATTTTCAAAGTAGTTTCCTCACAGATGTTTTGACACTGCATGATTATCGGGTCTAGCATTTAGTCGCTGCTGTGTTCACACTGCATGATAGATCGGCGCCAGGGCGTTTCACACTTCATGCCTTTACAATAGAAAGAATCTGCAACAACTTTGTTCCCATGCGAGAAGTGACATGGAAACAACGCAAGGACACGTGTGCAAGACCAGATTTCTCACCTGAGACTGGGATTATTATTAAAAACGGTAGCGCAAGAAGCTTGCCTTACAAATTGCATGTGTGCTCATTAGCAGCGATAAGAAGATTATGGAATAGGATATACATCCTATACCTACGTAACTCCTCCCCCAACATCCCGCTGCCCTATATGTTGTGCTTTCATTGGCTGTAGGTAATCGCCGATGTTATTCAGTCAGAAAACCAGTGCTCGGCATCATTTGCACTCTGACAATTGGTATGTTTGACTTGAAGAGCCCTGCAGCCAACGATTGGTGTATGGCATCAAAGTACCACGAGCCTGTTTGACAGCTGACAGACTTCCATATGCTCTTTATAATCGTCGGCAGAAGATATAACTCAGGGGAGAAGAACGATTGAGTCAATTATGTAATTTTTGTTTTCTTTGTGCAAAATTCTTGTAGCATCACAAAACTTGAAAAGTTGATCCACTGACGTCACATTACTGATGTATTTACTATGTTTCTGGACCTGGATCATTTCAGTTGTGTTGCTGTCTATGGAGGGTCAGATCAGATGACGTTCTGATTTCATCAAAAATATCTTAATTTGTTTTCCGAAGATGAACGAAGGTCTTACGGCTTTGGAACGACATGAGGATGAGTATTTAATGACAGAATGACATCCCTTTCTTGACTCGCAGGGCAGGCACAGCGATTTCCCCATCGGACCTCTGCAACTAATGTGTGCTTTTGAAGCAGTGATCCAGAATGATCCAGAATGAAATCTCCAGCGCTCATCCCAGCATGCCTCTCTTTAATTGTCATGTGTGGCATCTCTCTCGCTCTCAATGCTTCTTTTCACATCACACATCGATGTAATGCCTCCTGGATAATCCACGATCTCTGCTGCCATCAAAGACTTCCATTCATCACACACACACACACACACTGACCAACAAAGCCCCGCAGAGCTCCAGATTCTTCACACTCGCCCCTGTTTTCTCCAAAAAGAGCGTGTTTACTGTCACACACACCTTGCGTGGCCATCAACACACGTGTGACTCTGCCAATGCTAATCACCTCCGCTGCCAAACACAACTCGCCTCTCGCAGGGATCAGAGCACAAAGATGTGCTGTGTTGCGTGTGTACTTGTGCATCTGCCTCCAGAATCCAAAGCTACAGTATATTTCCTCTTGAAGGTGACTACAGGAAAATGTGAGGGTAAGAGAAAGCATTGGGAGAAAACCTTTTGCTAGCACACTTGTTAGAGTCAGGTCAAGTTGACAAATCACAGCTTTCAGTGTGAAGAGGACACTTTACGGTATTTTTAAAAGAATAGGGTGCAACAGGGCTGAAGACACACATTAAGAAAAAATGTGCTTTTTACTGCGGCCAAAGAGTGTGACTGCAGGAAAAAAAGGTTTGTATTGAACACTAGTAAAGCAACTGATGCTGTGCGAAAATAAATCATACAAGTCTTTTTATTGCAAATCTTATAGATTTATGAGGTAGCTGATTTGTGATGGGTGGGGGGGTTCTTGTGCTGCTGCAAAGATCAGTTAAAGATCAGCCGTAGTTGCGCAAGCATATATGGATATTTTGGAAAGTGCTACTGTATGTCAGTTTTTCTGCATCTGAATTAAGCACATTTGAAATATGCTCAAATTCTAAGTACTTTATATGTGCTATCGAGCCAGATTTATTAACTTTCGCAAGCACAAACCATCGTTTGCCGTTAAAATAGTATTGTCAGGATTTACTAAAGATGTGCAGTGAAGAATTGGTTTTGAAAGGCGAAGGCACCTTTGCTTATGACCTTATTATATGTATTTATAGGAGTTTTTCTTACAGGCGCAAAATTTATGGGAGATGAGTATTCAGTATAAATCATGCAATGATGTGATTTCCGAAGATAAACGAAGGTCTTATGGGGTTGGAACTACATGAGTCATTAATAACAGAATTTACATTTTTGTGTGAACTATTTTTTGTCAGAACAGAAATATTCAAAACATGAGTTAACATTTTCTTTACAGTAAAACATTTACATTACATTAATCACAACATGCTCCTTCTTAAAAATCTATTTAAAAAACAAATGTTATGCAAATGAAAACATGCATCAAAGGAGACATAAGAACATAAAAATGAGATGGACACACACGAGTATTCCACTCTTGTACCGTTTCCCTTCAAAACAGCGGGAGGGATACCCATAATGCTTTACAGCCAGAAGATTTCGATTTATACAGATGACTCATTTTTCTGCATGAGCTCCACAGAACATCCACCCGCTAAAGGGAAAAATGTGAATGGTGCTTATGGAAATTTTTTGGCTTCAGGGTGTTGTTGTGTAGTTTATAATCGGGTATTCAGGGTGTTTTTATGCGTTTGCTTGCTGGCCTGAGTTAAAAGAGTCCACTCATAGTCTCCAGATATGGATGGAGTCATTCTTTGAGTTTATGTCTATGAGATTTAATTTGCTTGTTTTATTGTCCATTGGGTGAAACTCTTATTGGGTTAGTTCAGCCAAAACAGAAATGCTGTAAGACCTTCACTCCCTTTTGTCAGTTAAATCCTGCATGATGTTCTTTCTAATGCGGAACCCAAAATAAGGTATTTAGAAGAACATTTGAACTTCATTAACTTTCACTGTATAGATAAAAAAAAACACAATGAAAATGCTGTTGTCCGTCAACAGCTTTCTTGAGATATAACTGCGAGCCGCATCAAGCAAAACAATCAATGACAAGCAACTTCTCGCAAAATGTCTGTAAAAATGCCCTAACTTGGCATGATGCAATACAACTCTGGTGACAATCAATATGTCTGATCACACCAGATGCAACAGGTACAAAATGCAACAAAATGAATCACAAACCATAGCCAAATAAAGAAACATGATATATATCAACTGTTCCAAACATTGAATCAACTGTTGTTAGCATTTCGTTATCACAGCTAACTAGAAAAAAATCTCTCCCCTCTTTCCAACCAGATGTGCCACGACACATTAACATATTTTTCATGTTAATCCATGTTTTCTTTGTTAAAGGGATGCAAAATGAACTTGTTTTGTGTTTGATTTTTTAAACCCCCAATTTAAAATCCCATTTTTATCACGTTAACTTTATTATAAATGATCTTTAAAGCCATAACAGAATTGTTGCACTGCTCTAAGCAACACAGTTTAATTCCTGAATGAATCCGAGAAAATTTGAACCATTCATAAAGAGAGTGGTCTACATAACTCCTGAATGAATCAGCCATTTAAACAAATCAAATGAAGACATTTGGTGCCACCTGTTGGCAGATTTAGTTTCTTATTTAGAGAATAATTCCATTAAAAAAAACAAAATTAAAGGGATAATTCACCCAAAACTCATTTACTCATCCTCAAAGCGTTTCTAACCTTTCTTTTGTGGAACATAAAAGAAGGTATTTAGAAAACTGTTGGTAACAAAGCCTTTTTAGTTAGCAATGACTTTCATTATACAAACAAAAATACTGAGATGTTTTTCAAATTGTTTTTGTTACTTTAAGGCCATCGTAGCCTAAAAGTTTATGTTTAATATATTTTTACACTTAATCAAATGAAATATTTATTTCTAAAGCAATAATTTGTAAAGTCTGCTTTCTCATTTAACACAATAATACATTTTATTTAAATAATCCTGGTGGATTATATACTTCTTTCAGAAGTCTTAGAAGAATATATTGATAGCGAAGCCGTCTTTCTTATTTCTGGAGACTGACAGCCCTTCTGCGTTTATTTCAATGTAACATATTTATCATCTTGGACACGGTACATTTTGTTGTACGGTGTGAGAAAATAAAGTCATATAGGATTGAAACAACAAAGTGCAAATGGTGGCAAAATTTCATTTTTGAGAAAACTATTCCTTGAACTACTCTGTAACACAATTTGTCCGGACAATGGAAGCGCGGCGGATAACCTGGCAGCTGTATTTGTCATCTTTCAGAGGAGTCTGAGGTATTTCTGTTAGTGTTACCCTCTCCTTTATACTCTCTTCTCTTTTTTTGAGCCATGTGAACTTCCCCCAAACACAGAATCACATTGAAGAAACTCATTTCGTCTATCTGCGACCCTGGAGTCTTGAATAAATGGAAAGGGGGCAAAGAGAGAAAATACGGGAGCAATAGAGTCGCACCTCTATTATACTGAAGAGAGATATTGCTCTTTCTTCTTCGTGTCTGTCTTCCCGCTCAGCTCTTTTGTTCCCACTTCATTCTCTATTTGTCAAGTCGTCGCCTCAAAATTGAAATGAATCTTTGCTAAATGAACCTTCAAATGAATCTTGAAACACTTGAGCGTTTGTATTTACGCCCACAGATACGATGCGTTTCTCCGGCTTAAATGGAGTTCCTCACCTACAGGTGACTGGAAACGTTCTCCTCGGTATGGAGTTGCTCAGAATTCCGAACAGGCTGTGATTCTTTTCTTAGACAAAGAGACGCCTCCAAGCCTCGATGTTTCAATCGATCACATGTCTCTGTGACAGGGTATCGAGTCCTCAGCTGGTGAGCGCGAGCCAGACGTAATCGATACGCCAGCAAACCGCACATTCCCTGTACGCTCTCACAGCATCCTGGCTGAGGCGCTAATTGTGTTTTACAAAGCCAGTGCTCCCTCACATCATACAAATCTACACTTCTAAGTACTGAGGCCTCTGGGGAATAAATCTAAGTGAAATTCAGCATGCAGTAACAGCAAGGTCCTCAGTTTGAGGAAGTAGCCGCCGCTGCCCACAGCGACTCTAGAATATGTTTTTCAGTGACTAATGAAAATAGTGCTATCTGATATTTATTCTTTAAAACGTATATAATTCAATACAGGTTCATGCGCAAGAAATATATTTAACCCCCTGGAGGCCAAAGTGATTTTAGGGGCCCCTGAGATGTCTTGACATGCCCTGACATTTGTGCTTATGTCAGCTACTTATTACATTGTATTGGCCAACATGTATTTTTTTTTGTATTCAGCACAAACTGTGCTACAATAATATATGAAAAAGACAAATGTACATCAGGGCTTGACATTAACTTTTTTGCTCACCAGCCACTGTGGCTAGTGGTTTTTCAAATTTACTAGCCACTCAGCAATTTCACTGGCCACAACTTTCTTGTTAGGAAATTACATTTTATATGACTTAATATAGCATACCAATATTAATATAATAACATAATGTTACCAATGTTACCTGTTACAAATCATATGAAATCACACACATCCACAAAATTGATCATTCCACTGCAGAAGAAACAGAAGCAGCATTCAGATGCAACGTTGTAGTCAAAATATAGCATGAATGCTTACACTTGCAGGCAAACTTATAACAGCATAATGTTGAGTTTGGTGTTTTAATATACATGTAGTGTATACATATATATAAATACAGAAGACGGCGCAAAAAACACAAAAAAAACAAGGCAAAACAGTGCAAACAGGGACAGTGCAATAAAAAACAATCGTGTTTAGTGTACACAAGAAGAGAGGAGAGTATTACAAAAGGTAGATGGTTTGTTATGTCCACTCCCCCACCTATGCATTACCAATATATCAAGATCTCAATACACATCAAGTTATCAATATATTATCATTATCAGTCACTTCCACGGTCATGCATAACACAGATAGGAGATTTTCTAGTGTCATACAAGTACGTTTACAATGTAAACTCAATTACATATTTACAATATGTCTGTGCATATACTCTGTATTATTCTCCATAGCAACGAGAACTGAACGACGCCTGCGTATCCCTGTGCGTGGTGCTGTTGAGGGCAAGCGTGATGCAGCCACATGCCTAAAAAAATATATATATCACAAGGTTAGCATACATTGTCCAAACAAACCGATGGGTAATAGATCTACACACAATAGCCTATGTGTCTATATCCACTGATGGCCCATAGAATGCATAAATATCTGCTGATGGGCTGTAGACTGCATGCATTTACAGCATTTCAACCATTTACACCTCATTTGTTACGTTACACCGAAGACAAGTATTTGTAAGCAAGGCGATATTTCGAATAGCTAAAACTACCACGGAATTGGTGAAACACATAATAAACACACCTATATTCATGACTGTGTTATTCATTAGCCAAAACAAAGTGAAATATATTTCAAATTAATTTATAGAGTAATGTTAGGCGAAACGCTCTATAAAACTGCAATGAGTACACAAACGTTCATTCTTATCTTCACTTCAGCATCTAACGTTATGCACGAACAAATGCAATACTGAAATATACTACAAATTAATTCAGAGAGATAATTTATCACATTTGAAACCCAGAAAAGAGCAATAAAAGCAATGTGTTTTTATCAATTATACTTATATTACACTTCAGCATCTAAAATTATACACAAACCATTGAAAGACAATGTAAACAACCATGTAAAGCGATGTCCAGCTGCAAAAGCTAGCCCAAACTATTTATAAATACAGTCTGCAAACGCATACGAGTTTTATATAGTGAGACAAAGACTTATAACATTAAATAACTTACTCAGAATCTTAGTCGGGATTAAATCGCTGTTCAAAATGAAACCTCTCGTTGTCTTGAATTCTTCCTCAGAGGAAATGGTGAATTCTTCCTCGTTGTCGAAAATCATCTGAAGGGCTTGTTCACCGGAGAAGCGTGCCATCCTCAAAACGCGATGAACGTTCAGTGAAAAATTTAAAAAACGGCATTCTTCTTATACCATTGATCGGTGGGCGCTTACATGTCGCGTGCATTCGCGCAGTTGATTGACATAGCAAAGCTCGTGGCCGTGGCCCCATTAAAAGTAACGAGATCAGATTGAGAGTCTAGACATAGTGTGGGTTTCAGACTGATAACTTTATCAACAATATTCTGTTACAACATGCACTTACTGCATTCATAAGTAGACACTTCAAGCTCTCCATAGATATATTTCTCATGTCTGTGTGTCATGTTTTCGCTGAGATTCAGTTCATTTTATTGACAGCTTTTTATAAACAGAAAGAGAAAGGACGCGCACACTGTTTATTTTCCTTATTTTACAAAAGCACAAACTTTTGTTGTTATGTTAGTGTACTCAAAAAAATAGACACCTAACAGATTCGATTGGTGTATAACACTTAGTTGTGCGACCAAAATCAACAGAGTACTTTTAGTGTCTTTTGCACTGATAAGAAAAAAAAAATAAAAAATCATAAAAATAAAAAAAGGTGTGATTCTCGCCCTATAAGAGTTAAGTATTTTACATAGGTATTGTATTGATGTTATATTGAAATTTAATTACTTATTTTGTGAGTGTATATATATATATATATATATATATACATATACACACACAAAATAAGTGTATAAAAACAAGTAATTAAATATTTACATAACATCAATTTTATATTTCATTATTTTATATATTTTATTATTGTTTATTTGCTACACTTTGAATAATATTTAAATAATGTGTACTGTATTAATGTTTATTAGTTATATAAACATTATTTATTTTTTATTTGCACTATATAAATAAACTCAAATCAAATATTTACAGTGTACGGAAAGTATTCAGACCCCCTTAAATTTTTCACTCTTTGTTATATTGCAGCCATTTGCTAAAATCATTTAAG
>JAUMHI010000074.1:12482236-12498226 GCA_032359435.1 Enteromius unitaeniatus | reverse complement strand
AGCCTTATTACTGCTAAGATAAGTGGTACCACCTAGACTAGTGTGCTATTTTCACTTGTTATTATATATTTACATATGTGTTAGTATTCTTCGTTATCAGTAGATCTAAAACAGCTTTTGGAAAACAAGAGTCTATGGCACATAAAAAATAATTAATAAAACAAAGGAAAAAATAAATAAATGAAATGAGAAAAAGTTTATGTATTTATTTGTATTTTATGTGTGTTTTTAAGATTGTAAATATATGCCCTTTATGGGAAAACAGATGACCATAGACTGGCGAGGAACCATATATGGTAATTTCCTTTACCTAGATTTACAACATAACATTTCAATTGTTTTTATAAAGTCACAAAAGCTTAAAAAGTCTTATTATAGCCTCCGATAACATTCCAGGGTTGAAATTATGAATTTCCAATTATTTCAGTGAGTGCCCTATAAACGGTTAAACCAGGTACCGGTAGCTTTGACACCTCAAGCAACGTGGATTCTGTGCCTCTCCTCTCTTCCTCCAGACTCTGGGACCCTGATTTCTAAAGGAAATGCTAAATTTACATTCATCAGAGAACATAACTTTTGCCACTTAACAGTCCAGTCCTTTTTGTCTTTAGCCCAGGTGAGACGCTGTTGACGTTGTTCAAGGGTGGCTTGACACAAGGAATGCGACAGCTGAAACCCATGTCTTGCATACATCTGTGGGTAGTGGTTCTTGAAGCACTGACTCCAGCTGCAGTCCACTCTTTGTGAATCTGCCCCACATTTTTGAATGGGTTTTGTTTCACAATTCTCTCCAATGTGTGGTTATCCCTATTGCTTGTAAATTTTTTCTACCACATCTTTTCCTTCCCTTCGCCTCTCTATTAATGTGCTTGGACACAGAACTCTGTGAACTGCACATGCTCTTTTGCAATGACCTTTTGTGTCTTGCCCTCCATGTGCAAGGTGTCAATGGTTGTCTTTCGGGCAACTGTCAAATCAGCAGTCTTCCCCATGACTGTGTGGCCTACAGAACTAGACTGATGCTGCGTCCGAAATTGCATACTGCCCTACTATGTAGTACGTGAAAAACAGCATACGAGGCGAGTAGTATGTCCGAATTCATATTATTCAAAATTCAGTAGGTGAGAAGTACCCGGATGACCTACTGCTTCCGCCCGAATTCTTTAGTACGCATATCATGAACACTTTCCTATCCAATGAGGCTCCGGGAGAGGAGGCGTCATATTCGAAAAACGATGGAAAGTTGAGGTGAGGCGAAGTGTAAGTACCTCAGGAAACGTTAACGTTGTTTATTGTGATTAAATTACACTTGTTAAACACAATCTAAATAAACGGATGACTTATTGAAAGTTTACATTGTTGCACTGTTGTGATCACGCATGACACGTAGCAACATCAATATGGCGGATGTAGTACGTCCAAATTCCATTCATACTACCCCCATTCATACTATATACTGTAGAATGTACTCAGGTAGTACGTTAAATTATAAATGTAGTACCTACTTAAGCAGTATGCCATTTCAGACGCAGCATGAGAGACCATTTAAAGGCCTACTGTATGCAAGTGTTTTGAGTTAATCAGCTGATTAGAGTGTGGCACCAGGTGTCTTCAATACTGAACCTTTTCACACAATTCTGATTGAAAAGAAATAAACACTTGAAATATCTTATGAGAAAAAACAACGTCCAAACACTGAGACATTTTTGTGTTCCACAAGAAAGGTGCCATAAATGGGTTTATAATGTTCAGGAAAACCATAAACTGATTAAAAAAGTGAATGATTATGATGGGTTTGAAAGCAATGGCCGCATAGTGATCTTATACCACATTCATTCCTATCTGTAACATGTCATACCAGTCCTGAATTTCTGTTTAGGGAAATTAAAGTTGGCAACGTACAGAAATAGTGCGGAAATAGTTTGTTTCCAAACATACAAGCAACCACACGGAATGATATAAACATCAATAACAGGCACTTTGATTTGATTCTAGCAGCTGTTTTATTGCATACCCTGTTGAATTCAGTGAGTCAATCTCTCATTTGTGCTGTGAGCTTTTATCCTCGGTACCAGCCCACAAACTAGGCCACAGAGATTAACCCTGCGATTCCATGGCTATAAATAAAACCCATCAAGCAGAACATACTGTATTTTCATAGAGTGCCATTCTTGTTTAAACCACAGGGATTTTTATGGAGAGGTTTTGATTCAACTTAGTCGCCTTTATGGGTAAATATGGCAGCTGTTTTCAACGTTTATATAATCCTTATGTAATATCTCCATCGCGCTTGATTCATTGCTATAGTGCAATGATTCCTAACAAAATCAAGTCTTGTGAGGTCATAATTTGGCGCTATTCAGTGACAATCTTCTCTCCAGTCAGCAATTAACTTAAAAACCACTACGACCAGATCATTGAATCATTGAGTCAGAGAGTTGAACCTGAAAACCGAATCAGTGACCAAATCACTCTTTGAAAACGGTTCTTTTCAGTGGTCAAATTCGCAAATCAGATTGCTGTTATAACTTTTCAAAAATAAATAAATAAATAAAATAACATTTTATAAAATATGAAAATTTAATTTTATAAAGTACAATTAGATTTAATAATTACAGTTTTCACTCATCTGTGTCCTTTATAAAGTCACATGGCCTCATACTGATTGATGATATTAATCAAACGCTCTCATTAATGGAAACCCTCCTGCTTCCCAGAACTGCTGCTAATGACCTGTATTTGGGAAGACGGAGAGACAGAGACCCACTCCTCAGATTAATGACACAGCCTATAGGGGCACAAGGACATCAGGCTGTCACAGCATTGTTGAAGTTTTGCTATAAATACTGACCTATGCTAGGAAAATGAATGTCTTAACTGGTTGGAGATATTTATTTTATTTTATTTTTTCTATAACAATTATTGCATAATATTAGTAATAATAGTAATCGTTTAATCATCTTTTAAGCGGATGAATGATGTTTCGTGTTAACAACAGAACTTGTGACCTTACTGTAGTTGCTATTGGAAAACGATACCTAATGCTAATCAGAGCTTCAACTATCACTAAAAACAAATAGCTTGTGGTTTCTTTGTCACAGCAAATGAGATTAATTAAATGTATTTATTAAATGCCCCATGGGAGTTGTGTTTGGGAATCTTTTGGTAGGGTTCACGTTCTACAAAACAACTGAGAATCACTCACCAGTCAGAAAATCACATGGTACAAGCTTCACACGGTACAAACTTTACACAGCAAGAAAAAATGGCTCCGTTCCAGCACAAAGAATAACCAAAGTAAAATTTTTCCCAGGAGCCTATTGTGTTTCTTAGAGCAAACCTCATATCCCACGAGTATGTCTAAAAAAACTTGACCTTTACCTTTCTCAGTCAGTCTGGTGGAGGCCCATTGATCTAAATCCTCACAGTACCAGACAGACCTGCTTCACTCCAAACTCTCCTCCTGTCTCAGACACAACAACAACCCACAGAGGAATAACGTCCCACAGAAGCAGGTTTGTGCGTCACAGACAAACAATCAGCCACCGCTCAGAATGTCAAGCAATGGCACCATTTGTCACCCATAATGCCTTTGGGATCAGGCATCAGAGACGTGATGTGTGCCACAATCATGCATCTGTGGGCATCTAATGCAGGATTGATCTCTCTAGTCGGTCCAGACCGTATGCCTACACGACTGATGGGGAATGAGCCAAAATGGCTGACTAGTCCAACAACAACCAACTAAAAAGCTGATTGGTTATGTTCCAAGTCACCTGAGAGCATAAAGCATTTCCATGCTGCACTTTTTTCGGCGTCTTTACGTGTTCATGTTTAATCACCACTTGAGTGCAGATAGGCTTAATCAGAAATACAACATTTTGGAAAAAAACCCCCGGAGAAAATGGCAATTTTTTATCAAAGTACTGCATTTTCAAGCAAAATACATTCAGATATCATATTCTTTCACCTGTAAATATTTATATGAATAATTAAAATTGGATTCAATAAACAGAACAAACAGACACACAAACACACACACACACACACACATTTTGGCTACATATATATATATATATATATCTTTGGCGGGGAAGAATTGTGTCTAAATTGATGGGATATCTCGTCAATGGTAGGGAATGAGTTAAACTATTTACTCATTACAACACTCACATTACTTCATTTAAACATTTAAAAGAGTTAAAAGAGTGGTTTGCTAGTTTCTGTTCTCTGGTTGGTGGATATTTCTTCACCTGGATTTCCTTTGTTGAACGTATTTTTACACTGACTGTTGCACTATTGGCTAGGGGTGCAATGTACCCCAAAACTTACAGTTCAGATCCTATTATGATGTTTCAGTCACAGATTAGATCATTTTTCAGATACGTAAAACTGTATGTGTTTATGTGTCTACTTTTAAGTGTTAATAAATTAAATATAAATAAATCTTTGTTAAAGTTGTTTGTGTTTTTTGGTTTTATTACAGCCAGGATCACACTGCAATTTTTTACAAGTCCTTTTGGATTGTACTTGTATTGATTGTATGAACATAACGATCATGTCACACTGTGGGATCTTGTTGTTATTGATGTCAGACTGTACAACAGTCAAGACTTGTTAAGAATGGTTGCACAGTAAAAAATCTTCAACATCAACCAACATATTATTAAGTCTCTGTGAGCTGTATTGCTCGTAGGGATGAAATGTTGGTTATCATGAAATGTATGAGCGGTAATACCAGAGTATTCAAGAAGAATAGTATAAGCAGCAACACACACCAACACAAAAATAACGGCGCAACCAGCAAAGACACGGACGTTGCGAGTGCTGGAGAGTATGGCATAGAGAAGAAATCCCTAGCATTCATTTTTATCATGGCTTAAAGTTTGATGTACATCGTAGGGGATGTCACACTGCAGAACTGTGTGCTAAATCTTCTGAAACTGCCAGAATTTCATCAGAATTAATTGCAATGGCCATTAATCAGCTGTCGGTGAACATGTCAAACAAACGATCAAAGACTACAAATGTAAGCCTAGGATTATTAATCTTTTAGAATTTTACAAATTTGTACCAGACAGCTAAATCGTGGCTAAAATCGCAGAGTGTAACACAAGCTTAAGGTTAATGATACCGGCAGCAGCAGGTATAGCTGCTGTCACTTTAAGTCCTAATGCACAGATCCAATATACTGTTACATATCAAAATGCTTTTAGTTCACCCAGAAAGGTAGTAAGGACATGGTCTGTGTGATTCTTCTGTAATGTTATGAAGCTACGAGAACACTACTTGTGAACCAAAAAAATAAATAAATAAAGACTTTATGCAACAGTTTTTTCCTCTTCTTTGTCTTTGAACTTCTGAATTAAGTCCTTACCTTTCTGGGTCCTGAACGTGTCAGTCTGTGCTGTCTATGGAGGGTCAGAAAGCTCTCGGATTTCATCAAAACTATCTTAGTTTGTGTTCTGAAGATGAATAAAGGTCTTACAGGTTTTGGCTGACATGAGGGTGAGTAACTAATGACAGAGCTTTCGTTTTTGGGTGAACTAACCCTTTAAGCATCCACCACCTCCTCAAGACCAATTTGTCAACTAGCTTTTAAGGCAACCCACTGACTAGCCGATTTTGAGAATCTATAGTTTTGCTGCTACAGAAGACGTTTGTGTTTGAGATATCACAGATTGAATACAGATATCCTGCACGCTCTGGTCTTCGTGACTGTACTGTAATAACCCGACTGGAAGTCGCTGATGCACACAATTTTCTCAACTCTCTAATGACACATAATGGCTTCAGATAACTGCTGCCAGCGCTGTCATTTAGTGGCAACTGGGAGACTAAAGAGAGTTCCTCAAAGAGGGAAACGGATAGTGTCCTCAGAGAAGGGAAAAAGCAATGATGCTCTTAGCAGAGAGGCGCCAAAAGTGGAAATGAAACTGAGCATCAGAAGGCCAGAGGTCAAAGTCTTCTATATGAAACTGATGTACCACGAGGCCCACTGGCATTACCATTAATCTATAAAGTGCCATAAATTCAAGACCCTGTCAACGGACTGTAGTCCTACTAATGGTTTGGGTGCCCATTACAGTCATTCCTCCATTAAAGCGTTCTCCTTAGCCTCGCCCCTACATCTCTCCACATAAAGGGTTCAAGGTCTGTTAGACTTTTTCATTGTTGTACCACCAGATCTCACAAAACCACGAGCCATGAACGGATTCAGAAGAGAATTGCTCTAAATTCAAGCGATACCAGCCTGTGTTTATTTTGCTAAGCTGTGAACATCTGCTTGATCTCAGGGCTGGTATTGGGCCGGATATCACCTGTGCTCACTCCTATAAATAACACAGCCTCTGAGAGCTGTCAGGGACCGGCCATCCCTGAAGCAACTGTGGCCGGTGCTCAACACAACACTCAGCTGCCAACACACGAGAGAAAAGCAAAAACAGACAACATCAAGAACCGTGATAAGGGTAGAGCGGTCACAGAAAATGTAGAGATCAGTATATCAGTACCATATTGATTATGGGACAATATTACAGATGATAATCTGTATGTAAATGTAATGTAAAACATGTATGTAAACAATTAGTGCATTGTACTAAATGATTAATTTAAATGTAAGTACATGTTATTTTATTTTATACATTTTTTTAGTCAGGACTCCAGCACAGGACTCTACTATTATTACCTTAATTAAATTTACATCCATCCATCCATCCAACTTAATAAATACTTCAACAGTTTTAAATCATATAAAAAAAAAAATTCAAGTGCTGGCATTTAACACTCGATTAAAATTAATCTTTAAATACTAATTTTAGATGCCGTAACTATGAAGTGTCACTTGTAGCATTTAAAACTATTGCATTTTTATAGTGTATTTTTTTATTTTCATTGTATTTCATTTTAATATTATCTGCATAGCATAATATCTGCGCATCCCTATAAAACTAGGTTTAAAATATAATCAGAACAAGTACTTTAACATCAGGTAACTTCAGCTTACTCTTGAAATGATCCAGGTTAAATAATATGATGGTTTCTTTCCAGACAAGTCCAAAGAAAAGTTTTCAGAAAAAGCTGAGAGTGGATCAGGTCTGGCCTTTGTAAAGGTCAGATGAATTTTTTCACAGACTCACTGAAGTATTTCTATAGGCACCTGGCTTCAAGCACAGCGATATTGTCAAGCTGGAAACACCACAGAGTCTTGAATCCATGGGACAGTGTTAATTTTGACAACTAATTTTGATTTAGTCTTAGTCTTTTGACTAAAATGGCATTTAGTTTTAGTCATATTTTAGTCATCTGAAATGTTTTTAGTTTTAGTTTAGTTTTAGTCGACTAAATCTCCGTCAACCCAGTGTTTTTTTTCCGTGTTTTATTCTCTGTGTTTCTTGCTGTTTGGATTACCTGTTGCTGACTTCTACCCGTTCCTGGATTACTGCCTTTGCCTCACCCCACGGACTCTGTTTACCCTGGTATTTCGACCCTTTGCTCTGTTTATTGTTTACTCTTCTGCCTTTGCCTCTTATAACGCTGTTTGCCGGTCCTGACGTTGTTTGTATGACCCTGAGCTGGAATAAATTCCCTTTGCACTTGAACTCGCACACTTCACAAACTCTCTTATATGTCACAGAATGAACCATCACACACAAGTTCAGCAGGGAGTTTCCTTAGGGCACGCTATTGACAGTACTTCCAGCCCCACTGTGAGATGGCATTCAGCGCTGAACTCGGAGCGCTGGTCCGACGAGCCCCTTCGTTCGAGGACTTCATCAAAAGATTTAATAAACTGGCTGAACGATCGGAGCTCGGGGACTCTGTTCTCTGTTCTCAAACCTCCGCGAAGGTTTCACTCCTAGCCTCCATGTAGGCTTCCTATTTCTTCCCCTTTTTTGCCGCTAAAAGCTTTTCACGCTACCTCCGCTGAGGTGCCTAAACCTCCGCAAAGGTTTCACTCATAGCCTCCGTGTAGGCTTCCTATTTCTTTCCCTTTTTTGCCGCTAAAAGCTTTTCCCACTACCTCCGCTGAGGTGCCTAAACCTCCGCGAAGGTTTCACTCCCAGCCTCCGCGTAGGCTTCCCCGCCCCTATCCCCTTACCTCCGCTGAGGGCTTTTCTTCTCTATCCCACCTCCGCTGAGGTTCCCAAAACCTCCACGAAGGTTTCACTCCCAGCCTCTGTGTAGGCTTCCCCGCCCCTATCCCCTTACCTCCGCTGAGGGCTTTTCTTCTCTATCCTACCTCCGCTGAGGTTCCCAAAACCTCTGCGAAGGTTTCACTCCCAGCCTCCGTGTAGGCTTTCCTGCCCCCATCCCCTTACCTCCGCTGAGGGCTTTTCTTCTCTATCCTACCTCCGCGGAGGTTCCCAAAACCTCCGCGAAGGTTTCACTCCCAGCCTCCGCGTAGGCTTTGGGGGGAAGACGGTGAACGAGCCGAACGCAGAACTCTCGCCCACGGTAGGGTTCTATCCATTAGGGTTCAGAGTTCGCCGTTCTCCCGGCTCGCTCCATAGACAGCACACCAAATTTGCTTTATTATTTATTACAAGGAAAGCGTGAACTCTTGAAAGTAAAAGTTTTGCAAAAAACAAAATCCTTGTTTCGAGAGGATAGCTAAACGAGTAATGGTACACGGCTTGCAGCCCGTTTACCTAATCATCCCTTGTTTATTCGCACCCAATCAAATCTTCTCCCCTCTCTATAAATTCTCCCAGCTTTCATTTCCCTGCATCTCGCTTTTCATGCACCCCCCCCCCCATTCTTTACCGTTTCCGCACTACTTTGCCGCACTAGTTCTCACCTCATGGTGTAAAAGTCGCCAGCATGACCCTGCTAGCTGTCCAGCTATTACTGTTCTTGAATATCTGCAGGCTAGATTTCCATGGGCTGTCCCACTCTACTTTCAAAGTGCATACTGCAGCTTTTGCAGTTTTACCATACTCTTCAGATGGTCAAACAGCTGGTAGATACCCCCTCATAGTACAGTTCCTCCAAGGTGCATCGAGGTTAAAAACCTCATGTATGCTCTCACGTCCCTACGTGATACCTGGGCTAGAGGCTCGGTGTGAACCACCTTGAGCCCATAGAGGAGATTCTGATTGCCATCTTAACACTCAAGAATACGTTCTTGCTAGCAATCTCTTCTCTTAAGCGGGTAGGAGACCTTCAGGCCCTTTTAGTAGCACCCTCTGATTTATTCACGCCCGGACTGGCAAATTTTTCTCACCCTTGTGCGGGTTTCATATTAAAGGTCCTACTACCGCTGCACCTTGTTTCAGCTACAGGCGTTTCATTCTCCTTCCTTTAACGCCGCGGGATGGTCTACCCCCTCCACGCTACAATGGTCTGGACATGTGGATGACATATGGATCATCGGCCCCTTATGCCCTAATAGCAATAAGACAGTGGCACAGGGCAGGGTCTTGGAGTCATGGCGGCGCTGGTATAGTGTTCCCATAGCGTCTTCGGACGCAGTGGGAGTTCCCAGAAAAGAACGTATAGGTTATGAATATAACCACGGTTCTTTGAGGGAACGAACACTGCGTCTCGAGGCCATACCTCCTGCGCCCCCTGCCGGCGGAGTTCTTCACAGCAGCTGAAAACTAGCGCTAGTAGGCACCATCTGCCTTATATACTTCCTGGTCTGACGCCACCGCCCATGATGTCACGCCCATTCATTGGACGTTTGTACAGCATATTCAGAGTGTGTCACGCAGTAGGCGTTCCCATAGCGTCTTCGGACGCAGTGTTCGTTCCCTCAAAGAACCATGCTTATATTCATAAACTATACGTTTTTGTCATCCATTTTTGTTAGTCTCATTTTCTTTGGTGAAAAAAATTTATTTGACGAACATTATGATGAAAACTATTCGTCAGCGAAATTAACTGGTGTGAGAGCCCTGCATTTACCAGACCTGAGAGAGTCTCACTGGTGTGAGAGCCCTGCATTTACCAGACCTGAGACAGTCACTGACCCGCAGAGAATTTCATTATTATTTTAAAATGGTGCACGTAATTATCTGCATTTACAGTAATTTCTAAAGCAGCTCTGGTCATTACTCTACATGTGCTCCCCGTGAGCTGAAATGTTCGTTCTGAGCACTGCGTTAAATCCTGTGCTTTCCCAAATAAGCAGCCTAAGAAAAAAGTTTTACTTGATCTAATAGAAATAATTATGATGACATTATCATCATCCTTTGGTATGGAAGCTTGTTTCCACTATAAAATAATATAAATAAATAAAATAATAAAAAGGTAATTGCTTTTTCATTTCACAACTCTTGATATTTTACATTCTTTTTAATATGCTTTGTTTCTTTCTTTTTTGCTCAGAATTCTAACACACACACAAATGTGGTATCAGCTTTTCTGAACCTTTTTCTTGCATTATCTACATTTATCTCACAATCCTACTTTAATTTCTCGGAAATGCAAATGTAGATTTTGCAATTTGGACCTTTTTTTTGGAATTTTAACTTTATTGCAATTCTTTTTGTGTGTTTGGTTGATTTAGTTGCAAAAATGAATGTATGAATGAATGAATAAATAAACAAAAAGGTATTTTTTTGTGTTTGCATATATTTTGTAATCAATGTAATTAAATTTGGAGATTTGTTTGTGTTTGTTTTACTATTAACGCAATTATAATTGGAAATTTGTTTCACTTTGTTGTTTGAAATAGTTTTTGTAAAAAAAAAAATACTGATGTGTTTTGCTTAACTGATTCACAATTCTATTTTTTTGCAAATTTGAGGGAGTTTTCATTTCAAAATTATTATTTTTTATCTCATTATTTAAATTTTTATTTTTTATAGTTTACATAAATTTTATTAGTTCACATTTTTTTATCTCACAATTTTTACTTTTTTTCAGAATCTGCTTTTTTCACACGATTAAAAAGTTTTCATCACAGTTCAGACTTTTCTTCTTAAAACAAAAAATGTATATCTTACAATTTTGAGTTTACATTTTTCAATCAATATTCAGAGTCAAAAATGTGAGATAAATTCAGAGTTAAAAGAAAAAGTCAGAATTGTGAGTTAAAAAGTCCTTAACCTTTTTTTATACCATTGTGGAAAAAAAGCTTTCACAGTTTAGTTTAATATTAGGACAGAAAAAGAGCAGAAATAAGATGTAATTTTCTAAATGTGCTTCTTTTTTTGATCCAGTAGCAGCAGTTCAATCCAGTTAATTTAGTAGAATCATAAGAACAAGCACACAGCGACTCTGAATACTAATGAGCACTTTAACTCCAGCTCTGAAATCATGAGCTAAATCCTGTCAGATATTACAGCTGATATGAAGTTCTGACGGTAATACAGTTTGTTCATTACACAAAATTGCATGTTACAGAAAACGGTCCAGGCCAGCATGTGCTTATTAAGAGCTTCTGTGGAAGTTTGAGAACTTCTTATTAAGAACTTACAGTTCACAGCTGACGACAAACAAACGAGAGCGATAATGAGTCCAACATAGAATGACAAAAATAAAACGACAAGCATGATATTCATACCTCTGGTTTCCATGGCAATTTTTTGTATTTCTGTGCGATGAACTTGCGGATTTCAGCTTTATCTTTGTCGTGAAGAGTACCAGCGTTGGGCCCATCTTCCTGCTAGAGAGGAACATAGAGACGGCCATGTCAACATTATGCATTTACATAAATAATGACATTATTAAATGAGTAAATTGTGTTACTTTCTAATAATAAAATATTAAATGTAAAAACATTTACATGATTCAAATTTTACTGATGTTTGTCTGTTTGTGTGTGTGTGTGTGTGTATATATATATATATATATATATATATACACACACACACACACACACACACACACATACATATATATATATATCAGTATTAAATTATTATTTAATTGTATTTATTTATTTATATATTTAAAAATATTGATTTATTTATAAAAATAAATATAAATTCACACGTAAATAAAAGGAAAGAAAATCTAATCAAATAGAAAGAAATATTAGAATAATTATATAAATAATTGTTATTTAAAATAATTTGTATATTATCTTTGCTGTAACTTTTAATCAAAGCATAAATGGGTGTAGGACATGGGGTGAAAATGTGCATAAAATGTAATGAAAATAATATCAGAATGATTCTAATCAAGCTTAGTTTCCTAATATAACATATAATTATGTATGTTGTCTTGGGGTGAAACGTGGCCTGGACATCCCTATGACAGGTTTCGTAAGATGTTCCTGCCTCCAGCTTTTCTTCTGTGAGGTCATCAGCAGAGAAACAGACTCTTCTCTTCAGCTCTCAGTTCCTTTCTCTCCATATTAATCTCCTGCTTCAGTCATGTGTCACATGTCAATGTTCAGCACTAATTGAAAATTGCACCAGAGCATCACAAAACCCGATTAGGAGTGGCTTAAAGTCAATACCGTCAAAGAGAAGTCGCAGTAAGAAAGGCATTTATATATTGCGTTAGTTATAATGCGTCTCATTTGACAGCAGGAATGAATGCTTTTGTTCATAAACCCACTACCATACTTAATATTTCACAAGTGTACATGTATGCATACTGTGAATGCATATTTTCTCTGTGCAAACAAGACCCGGGTGACATGAGCGTATTATGCTAGGAAATTTATCCCATAATGCAATGCACTCAAATTGACCCTGTATTCACTCATGTTATTCATAATCACTCTACTGTTTCATTATTTAACTGGACTGCAAGATTCATAAACGTTACAAAATAATTATTATTCTTGGTAAAATGATAACTGGATGCAAATGTTTGAATTAAACAAGTAATGAGGTACTGTTACAACAAAGTATGTATAGATAATGACTAATATATTAATATATTTTTTCCAATAAGAAATAAATTTGACCTTAGCGGGCAGAAGAGACAAATATTAAAAATCGAAACAGCAAGTAAGGCAAACCCTTCAGACCAAAACATAAGAAATATTCCAAATAAATTGGGTTTCAGATGACTTATTCACCACTGCACTTATTACAACAAGAGCGTTCATCAAACTAAACCTTGATCCGTAACCAGCCTCATCTAAAATATTACAATCACAGCAGAACTGATCTGAAGTCAGATCTCCTCTGAAGACAAAGGGACAAAAAAGACACAAGTTCTGAGACAGATCCCAGACATCAGGATGGTTTGTAAGTACAGGGCCAGAATATTAAGGAGGTTAATTAATTCTCCTCGTTCGGGGGTAAACAGGCTTGCTCTAGGAGCAGGAGACTGGGGCACATTTTTCACGTCCGGTTATCCAGCAGAACGACAAAACACAGCCCCTCCACAAATCAAATTTTAATTTTCTCTGCCCTGTAATGTGGAAGATAATGACCCAAGCGATCGGTTTCATCAGTCATCTTCTTCTCCGCTCTGATGAACTACACACTAGCTGGAGTTAAAAAAGGAAAGGTGTTGAGATGATACACGCAAGGTTAATGCATTCGTCCAAAAACTTGTTTGCTTTTGATTTATCTTCATGCAATGCGTTGAACAACAAGTATGGGTAAAAAGGTCTTTGTGTACATTTATTTAAATCTCAAGTTCACCGATTCTGCTATTAGATCAGTGTCTGTTAGTCTGACAGATTTCAAAATGGTGTGGAACAGTGGAAACTCAATAGCTGGCAGAAGGGTAATTTCTTAACCAGTGATGGTAATTGGGAAATGCCCAGCTCATCTTGAAGAACACACAGTGGAAGTCAGTGCTAATGGGTTATTGTTGGAAGCCTTATTTATAAAACTTGGCAGCTGCTGCAAAATGTTCTGTGATAATTGATTTAACAGGTAATTACAGTTTTTCTCAAATGCTAAAACACAAAAGCCAATCCTCGAAACTAAATGACCAGTTGTCTAAACACATTTACTAAATCTAGCCATCATTTTCCAGTATCATAAACACATTTCGCATGAAGACACAATTCACAAAACACAATCCTCCGTTCTCATAAATCTAAACACATTTTTCCTTGCTAAAACACAAGTTGCAAAAGAACTCTGCTCATATTCTCAAATGAAATCACATGTGATGCAAAATGCTTGCCACAGTCAGCAATATTTGAACACAATGAACACACCTGGCGTCATTCATTACACACAACGACTCAAAATTGAAGATTGAAGGATTATAACAGACAACCATACCAGACAAACTCACAAATCTAAATGCCTAATCCTCTGCAGAGATCTAAGAAGATCCGTTACTGTAAAGTTTCTAAAAATATGCATTGGCAGTTAAGAAACCAAAAACCTTCTCACAAATTGAGCATTGTGTTTTAAATTGTTTTGCCGTAGTATGTAATGAAGTGTATAGTGTTTACATTTTTGAAAGCTTCGAGCTGCTCTTTTGATATGAAAGTTTGAGTTTTGAAGTGAGAAGGTGGGGTTGTGTTTATGTAGCTTTAAAAAGGGTGTTGTGTTTAGATATTGGGGAACCTGGAGGAAACGTTTGTGAAATGTGTTTTAGCATTTGAGAAAAACTGTAATAAAGTAAACGAGAGAAGATCTAACAAACATGAGAGAGTTTGAAAAGCTTGAATTATAGGGATTCACAAATTGTCAGCTGGGAGTGTTCAACTTCTGGGAGTAAAACTAATATGCATTAGAAATATGGGAGGAAAAGTGCGATTTTACAGTATTGACAGATAGACGGAAGGATGGATGGTTTGATCAAAAAATGGATGGATAGATGAGTGCAATGTATCGAGAGAAGGATTGAAGAATGAAAGAATGGAAGGATGGATGGATGGGCGTTTTGATAAATGTAATTTAAAATGTATTGAGGGAAGGGTGAAAGATTGGATGGACAAAGACATGAATTAATGGATAGATGGATGGATGTGTGGATGGATGGATGGATGGAAGGGTGAAAGGAGGGATGAATATGAGAATTAATTAATAAATGGATACATTTATGGATACATTTATGGATGTACGGATGGATGGATGAAAGGAAGGATGGAGAGATGGACTAATCACTGGATAGATGGATAGATAATTAATGATTGGAGATATTACTAGATGGATGGGTGAAAGGAAGGATAGATAGAGACATGAATTAATGAGTGGATGGATGGATGAATGGATACATTTATTAATCAATAATTTGATAGATTTATGAAGATATTAATGGATGAGTGAAAGAAAGGAAGACATTAAATAATCAACGGATGGATAGCTGGATTGTCACACTATGTGAATAGACGAAGACGGCGAAGACAGGAGCGGCAAGTTCAACATAAACTTTAATTACTAAATAAACAGACCAGGCAAAACATACACATACAAAAATTACCTTAATAACCGACAAAAGACAAGACAAACTACACAAACAGGCTTTTAAACATGAGGTCATTAGGGAGAAATGAGGGCTTGGCGGATCAGGATACTCAGGAGGCCATGGCTGATCAGGATGCTCGGGAGGCCATGGCGAAATCCTCTCCCTACGCACCAATTCCATGACCCTTTTACCCCCCCCCAAAAAAAAGTCTTGGGTAGGTCAACTGACCATAAGGGCCCAGGGTCGTGTGGGTGTCCATAGGGAGGACCTGGCTCTGGAGGGCGCTCTTGCAGCACGGGTTCAGGGGAATGCTCTTGCAGAGCATGCTCTGGAGGATGCTCTTGCAGCGCAGACTCTGGAACATGAATCGGGATCGGCACTCCTGGCCGTGAATCAGAAATGGGATTCGGGAGCGGCTCTCCTGGCCATGATTTTGGAACTGGACTCAGGAACGGCTCTCCTGGCCAAGACTCTGGGACTGAACTAGCAAACGGCACTCCTGGCAACTCTAAAACTGAGTTGATTTGCCTCTATATAGTGAAGTTCTTATGGGTGGTGACACTAATTTGCCTCCATACGGCGAAGTAAGAAAACGCAACCAACACTAACAAGAGACACATAACAAAGACAAGGGAGTGACATGGATAATGGATGAAGATGAAGATTAATAGATGGATGGGTGAAAGGAGGGATGGAGACTTGAAT
>JAUMHI010000074.1:12450214-12471598 GCA_032359435.1 Enteromius unitaeniatus | reverse complement strand
AGAGTTTAGCTCCAACCCTAGTCAAACACACCTGAAGAAGCTAATCAATGTCTTCAAGATCACTAGAAAGTTACAGGTAGGTGTGTTTGATTAGGGTTGGAGCTAAACTCTGCAGGACACCGGCCCTCCAGGACCGAAGTTGGCCAGCCCTGTTTTAGTTGAAAGTTTTCAATTTGCATGGAAGACATGATTGAGGTATACATTGTGCTTGCATGGCAAGCATGTCACCCAATTTGAGTGGTTTGCGTTACCCAGCACAAATTTTCATCTATTTGCTTCTTTGCATTGACTTTGTATGTTTCTATTGTTGTGTGTGTGTTGTATTTAATTTTTTCACAAGTCGTAACTTGGGGAAGAAGAACAGTTGAGTAAAATGTTATTTTTGTTCTCTTTGTGCAAAAAAGAAAAGTTCTCATAGCGTCGCATAACTGAAGTTGAGCCACTGATGTCGCATGGACTGTTTTACCAATGCTTTTACCATGTTTCTGGACCTGGGAACATTTCAGCTGTGTTGCTGCCTAAGAAGAGTCAGATAGCTCTCAGATTTTATCAAAAATAGCTTAATTTGTATTCCAAAGATGAACGATGGTGATTTTGGGGTGAACTACACTTTTAAAGGGGTCATATGATGCAATCCTAAATTCACTCTGTTAGTGAATAGATAAGATTCCTGAAATTGCAAAGAATAAAATTTCAAGACCAAAGAGATATTATTTATAAAAGTTATCACTTTTCCACAACCCCCTAAAATGGCTTGTTTAAACAATTTGAGTGTGTTAGATAAGAGAGTGTGTTCAACGCATTTACAGAGGACAGACTCCTAAAACCTGGAGAGTAGCCTATTCTGGCTGTGCACAGAGACTATAAAGTGGAGCAATTTCAGCTCTGCAAAGACAGTTTGGCACTTCTGACTCACAACCTTTAAGTAAGTTACGATTTCTTATTAAAAGAACCTGCTACTTTACTTTACAAACGCAAGTTTTGAAGGTCTTGTTGGTCATCTCTGATCACCAATGCAGACGTGGTGTTGTGTTTAGGAGGTGCGATGCAATGTTATATGTAAAAAGACAGTATTAAGTCATGATAATCAGTAATTATGTCTCCACTGGATGCAACAAATGCCTCGTTTGTAATGTGTTTAATAGTTTTGGTGTTAGTTATAGTGTCGGGACGCAGCATCACATTATGGTAAGGGGCGTAACATTTCCGCCACATGCTTGCAGTATTCGGCCAATCACAGTCCACTGGATAGCTGGCCAATCAGAGCACACCTTGCTTTTTTACAACAATGAGCTTTTTACAAATCACCCCGTTTCTCCCAGGCTTAAAGGAGAAACAAAAATGTACAGTATGTGGAAAATGGGATTTTTGACTACAAGCTGGCAGCTTATGCCTCCAACAATATTTAAACTGTGTTTTTTTTAGAGAAGTGGCTTTCAAACTTGTCCTGGAGGCACCCCTCATTCAGTATGTCTCCCATATCAGATACACCCAATTCAGGTCTTGCCGTGAGTGGAATCAGGTGTGCTAGATACATACAAAATGTGCAGGTCAGAGGTGCCTCAAGGACAGGTTTGAAAACCACTGCTTTAGAGTATACACACACACACACACATATACATATTAGGGATACACGTATTCGTATTGAACCGATCGGTACGAGGCTTTCGGTTCAGTACGCCTTACAAACTGAACGATTCAGACTAATACTTTTATATAAAAAAAAAATAAAGAGAATAAAGTGTGCAAAATATAATGTTTTCAGTGCTACGCTCAACAAGGCAGCGCAAAAGACGGGACAGGCAACGTGTTGACTGCCCCTCCCACCCCCAAACAGATGAAAACTAGAAACACACATTACAAACTATCCCCGTGGCATTCAGGCAGGCATTTCCAACAGATTCGAACAGGACAAAACAATTGATCGGTAACAGCGATTGGTGCATTTATAGCCGCGGATTTTAATGCGGGTTTTAAGAAAATGCTAAATGTTATTGATCCCTCCTAACACTCCTAGCAAAGAACAGATAGATTGTGACCTTCTTTAGCTGAAGCACAACAGCAGCCCGTGTGATGAAGACACGATCTGTGCTGTCTGAAGAAAATGTGGACACTCATCTTTCTGAACTTAAAAAAATAACTTTAAAAATGGAATGAGTTCCATTTCCATTGTTCTTTTCTTTCTATTAGTTTATAACTACTACAATATTACATTTCATTTTTTATAAGGAGCATTTGGTTTTGGTTACAAAGGAGGTTTTGTTTTATTTGCTTAAGAAGAAACCCCAGAAGTTATGTGAAGTATAGCTCCATTGTTGTAAAAGTAAAAAAAAAAACATACAAAAAAAAATGTTGTGTATTTTTGCTGTATTGAAAACTGTGACACTACTGTGTTGTATCAAACCAATATGATTGAACTGAAAGTGCTAAATTGCTAAAATGCAAAAATGTTTTGTTTTTAGGCCTACAAAAATAAATCGTCCCTACAGAACTGTATTTGATTACCCTAAAATTAGGTACTTTTGTCAAGACAAAAACACATTCTTTTCAGTGTTTAGCAGAAAAATAATTAAGTTTTGAGACACACAGTACTACCACGTCATAAAAACCACAACCTCCTTTTCCCTTTTAATACGACCTATCTCTGAATAGCGATTGCTTTACTTGGTGTTCCACCACAAATCCTTTTACAAAAGCACAGACATCAACACAAAAAGAAAACAATCTGCATCAAACCACATCACGGGGTCTGTTAAGGACTTTTGTCATTGGCTCAAGGTGTTTGAGCGCCTCAATATCAAACACGCATACACGCACGCACACACACACACACACAATCTGTCCACTGCCATGGCATATGTTGACTATTAGTCATCAACTTCACCTCTGAAGGCTTCCCATCTCTGACGACACAACTCCTATCTCGCCAAGCCAGCAGGTACAAAAAACTAATTACCAGTCATAAACAGAACAACGGTACAACTAGCAGCGGACAGCTGGTGGTGCTGTCATTTATTGGGAGGCTCGAACCCCTTTTTTCTATTTATAACAATAGAAAAGTGTCTGCGGTCCATTTGTAGTCTCGGACAAAGGGGCTAAGAGGGTGAGCAGGGGAAATCGATGCTTTTGCAGGGGAGATCAATCATGGGGCCGGCAGGCTGATAAAAATCAATGTGAAGTGAGGGCCATGGGTTGTTTTTCAATAGGAGACAGTGCATTATGAACTGCAAACACGGAGACAGTATGCTGGTTGGACTAGCGTGCTTCTCAGGAGAGAGCCTGCAATGACTTCTGAATCTGGGGTGTAAGCCAGAGATGGTTTCGGCCTCAGATGGCACCCTCACAGACAACCTACTGTCCGTTTGCTGACAGTCTGATCCATATGGCCAAACAAAAAAGGCTGAATAGTACACAGCTAGCACATGCAACCACAGAGAGAAGTACATTCTTCTGTGTTATGCCTACAATCATTTGTGCATGAACAGACACTGCTGTCCTATTACAACGATGAACTCTCATTCTGATATTTTCTTTTTCAGACTTTTTTTGGATACATGAAAGTGAACAGAGATCCTTCTCTTGATTTGAGTCTGATGTTTCTTAAAACAAGTCTCTGAGGCCTGTAGACTACACACATTTAATGCTATACAGTACTTTTAAGCAAGTCAGTACACTCTGCAGCCTTTTTGTTTATGCTCCTAGACCTGTGTTGCCAAGTGCCCAGTTTTTCTACAGAATTGGGCTCCTTTTAAATTGCTGCCGTCAATGTTTTTTGTTTTGTTTTGTTTTTCCGCAGGTTAAGGAAATTTCCCCCTACTCCCGAAACACTATTTCACTAGGACAATAACACACAACAACAAAAATGTTTTAAAAGCAATTGAGCAGGTTTTGTATTGTAGACCTGGCAACCCTTCCATAGACAGAAATTTCCATTCATGCAAACAGTGTTGCCATATTACTCATAACTAGCCCAAAACTAGCCCTCAGTAAAAATCACATTCATGGGTGGGGGTGCCCTGGTTAAATTCGCATTTAACATTCAAGTTTTTGTGGTTGCTTCAACCTACGGACATGAAAAACAACTGCGGCAACAGAGTTGAAGTAGACTAATTCTGTAAGAAAACCACAGACTTGGTAATACTGCACACAAGTAAAGCTATTTACTCGAATATAGCAAGATGGACTTCAGATCTTTTAATCTGCCTTTTATCTTGTGGATTTACTTCAATAACAAAAATATCATGTTCTCAACAACATATATTGTGGAATCTTATGAAAACAGGTACAAGGCATTCATCTTGTGAGTTCCTCCACAAGGCTGAACATTTTCACCACGGTCCATTTTGGTTTGTACATATTTGAAATTGTTCCTACTGGCTTAAAAGCACAACTATGATAAAAGATGTATATAATCTACAAAGAGTAAGGGTATGTTAATAATATAACTTGTCAAGATGAAAAGTATTTCTACGGTAAATACAACTTTGGAAGCAAAAAGACCAATAGAATAGAATCATCACAGAAAATTATAATGGTTTCCACTACAAATACCTATAATGTTTTAAATATTAAAAACTTTTCCAAAAAATCAACTATTAACCATTAAAAACTTGTTTTTTCATAGTTCTGTGCTTTAGGACATATTCCATTAGGATTTATTGCTTTTAAAAAGCCACCAACAGAAGGTGACCCGTTACCAGTAGAGTCTCCATTGCAGTTTACATTAAAACCTATTCAATTCCCATTATAGCCAGAAAATCCATTACAAATTTTGTGATGATGTCAATTGTCTTTTCAGCAAAGATGATGTTGCTAAAATGGCTGCATAATATTTCAAATTACAAATATCAAGTACTCGTAAATAAAGGCAAATTACTTGTTCTAACATATTCATATTACAGTTACTTTATTACATTATTATACTTACATTAAGGCCGGTTTGAGAAACCATGGTTTATGGTAACGTTTAATGCATTTCATGAGGGTGATATCAAAAAGATTTTACTGGGATTTTGTAATAACCTCTATTAACAATTAAAAACATGCAGAACTGATTAAGAACCTTCTCGATGAGAGAGTGCCTACAATGCATTAAAATGCTGCCTCCTGTTTTGACTCAACTTGAGCTCTAAAAATTTCATAGTTCAGGCCCAGAAAAAAGAGCTAGTGGTTAACCAAGGACCAAATCCCGAGACGGTTCAGAGATCAAGAGCTCATGAAGTTAGTTGTACACTGCAGAGAATTACGTTACTCAAAGTTGAGTCTGTCGAAAGTCCGAAAAGTCAAGAATATAAGGTGGACTGAAACTGAGAAGTCAGTAACCAGGGATGACAACTTGAACCAGAGGTGAATAAAGATCCAGAGATGCTGTTAAGAGCAAGAATTGGAGGTGGACACTGATTATGCCATGACTCTGTGGGTGGACAAGAAGTCCCAGACATATATTGCATGATTCAAGATGTTATTCGTGCAGGATAAACTATGTGGTATGAGTTTAGGGTTTATTTTAATATATAACATTTATAATAATATTATTTTCAGGTTTAAATAATGTGTAAAGTTGCACATTTTAGTAATGTAGGTCACCACTGAGATATAACGGCATGTAACACTATTTAATGAGAGTGGCTAAAAGAGCATCAAACCACAAATGTTCTTCAGTAGTGAAACACAACAAAAAAAAGAAAAAACGTAACAACAGGAAACATGCTGTCTTTGAAATGTATGGGGAAAGCATGAAAGCATGTAGCTGTCCCACAGGAACAAAAGACAATGCAGACCTTAAGAACATGCATGCTACGGCAGAGCAAAGGCACGGGAGAAAAATAAACGCTTAAACTGAGATTTCACATCAATTATTCATCACGCTGAAGGCCTCCGTGCTGCAAGGCTGCCAAATCTCATGTCAACGTTTCTTTGCCTGGTACTTCAAACAACTGAGACTACTAAAAAAAAAAACCTTCACTATTTTAGTTCTTTAGGGATCTTTTTATCTTCCACCATCTATATCTGACTTCTGCCCAAAAGCAGAGAATAAAAGTGCAGTTCTGCTCTTGTTAAACTTTTCTGGGCAAGGCAACAGTGTTGAGGCATTGGCATCTCCAGCTACATGATTCAAACTGCTGACCTCGGCCATGCTAAAAGGCGACAAACACCATTGTCTGAATGTAATGGTTCCACATGTTCAAAATAAGTGATCCTCTTCTTTTCTTTTTTCCAACTGCATCAAAACAAAGAAAATCGCAAACATTCAACACAAACATGCCCTATTTTTGTACGTAAAAACAGCTTTCCCACAGGTAATGGATGTCATAATACATATCTAAAATAATTTTTGCTGCTGGTCTGCTGGCACCTGCTGGTGTTGCAAGAAATCAACACTTTTACTCAGCAAGACCATCTCCTTGCTTTTGAAGAGTAGTTCTTTTGCAGCACATAAAATACTTGAGATGGCTGTGTAACTATCCAGACCATTTCAGTTATTGCACATTAACTAAAAACAAGCTCCTATAAAGCTCTCCAGATCTCTGACAGAGTCATCACTAGAGTTTCAGCCTTAATCATTGACCTTGTCCTCTGGCTAAGACCTAAAACCTCTTCAGAGAAGGCAAACCCCATGAGGATACACCCACCAGGGCCCTAAAGTAAATTGGTTTCAGCGCCTCAATCCCATCCTCATTCTGCTCATGATTTAGAAGAGGAGCGGGGCTCTCTGGGGTGCCTGCAAGCCACAGAGCTTTCATACAGAACACAGTCTGACACCAAAGTTGCCCGCTCCATCCCCCAGGAACCTCCTGGAAGACCTGTGCTGACGTTCCCTCGGTTTAGACCATTAGCTGCAGGGTTTATTGAGCATAGAGTCTGAATCATGAGATGATCAGCCCCGGGGTCCAATGCCTGCTATGACCTCTGAAATAACCCCCAGTCAGGGGCCAATCAGAGCTAGATCGTTCTTCCAATTCTTCAATCTTCGAGTGGGATAAAGAGATATAGGGCACCTAAGAAGCAAAAATATTTTCAGAGCAAAAAAACAACGAAATAGAGGGGGTCATTGGTTTACTGTCACTGCTTTAAGCACTCCAATCTCCACAAATCATATTTTCTAAGAATCAATCAATTATTCCTAAATCTACTAGTACAGTATAACAGAAAACGTTTCATGCCCAGTGGCATGTGGGTTTGCGTATAAATAAGACTGCATTGAGCGCAAAAATAGATTGGTAACTATAGCGCTTTTGTGTGAACCAGGATGAGCGAAATTCCCAACAATTCGCCAGTATTTCAAGAACACAGTGCTCTCTGTCAACACATTCAGGAAATACTTGCACAATCTTGTCAATCATTTTGACCTCTGATATGTTTAATAAAAGCCCTCACATTATGATATAGAAAAAAAAGGTGTGTTGAAAATGGAGCCCGCTCTGGTCTACCTCAAAGATTCAGTTACATGAAGTGACTTCTTTGTGAAGGTTTTCATACCTTACCAAAAAGAAGTATACTTTTAAGATAAATTGAGATAAACTTTCACCCTCAGTGTTTTACAGATTGGTACAGTATGTATGTTTGCTTTGTGGTGGAGAAATCTCATTATTTTAACAAGGCTTATTGAACCCCCATGACCTAATGATTGCCTTTCCCACAGCACAGCTATTAAAACTACCATTTAGGCAATTAGCAAGATCTATCGGCATATATGTAAAGCTCATTAAGAGGTGTCTCCTGGCCCCATATGAGCCTTATCGACCACACAGCAGACAGGCTCAGACATTGATTTAACATGCCATCTATGTTGGCCTTTACCCGCCATTGACGATGATTGACTAACTACTTTTACAGCAATGTGCTTGAGGAACTCTGCAAAGGGCAACCTAAAAGCATACGTTTATTTATTGGGCGGGCTGGAGCTGAAAACATCGGTCACTGCCAGAGTGACAGATGGTGTGACAGGCCACCCCACTGCCCATAAATATAAGCTTTATTTTTACAGCAGTAAGTTTTAACAGTCAGTGTTCACCGCAAAAGGCTTCGAGTGATTAAAATCTGGTGAGCCCTGAAAATCAGCTTCCATGTATAGCATAGACTTTATTTAAAGTCTTAACAGAATCTATTATTTGTCTGTGTCAGTTCCTACAGCAGACACTTTTAATTGGGAGAACAACCATGGAAATACAGTATTGAACAAGAACGCGAATAACTGGAAGAAAAAAAAAAACATCATTCTAATTTGATTTTGGTGATGTATGGAGTGGTTTTAAAGATCTGGCCTTGCAACCCAAATATTTTATGCTTAAATCCCACAGAAAAATAATCAAATATTCAAGCTTTTCTCTTGTGCCCTTGAGGAAGGTGGTTCACTCTGATTTTGTCCAGGTGGATAGTCTCCAAGGAGGTCTATAATACCTGGGGAAAGCAATCTGTCAGTATAGTTGCTCAGTCGCTGTGAAAGACTCAAAAAGTGCCACTTGAAATCTCCCATCATTGCTATGGACAGATACATAATTGAGCCAATCCCCTAAGCTGTAATTGCCATGTGACTAAACACTCCACATTCATCATGGGATTGTCACACACAACCATCTCTAGGGTATACAGAGAATGGTCTGAAAAAGGGAAAACATCCAGTGAGCGGCAATTCTGTTGTCGAAAATGCCCTGTTGATGCCAGAGGTCAGAGGAGAATGGCCAGAGTGGTTCGAGCTGATAGAAATGCAACAGTAACTCAAATAATCACTCGTTACAACCAAGAGATGCAAAAGAGCATCTCTGAATGCACAACACGTCAAAGCGTGATGCAGATGGGCTACAGCAGCAGAAGACCACACCGGGTTCCACTCCTGTCAGCTAATAACTGGAAACTGAGGCTACAATTCGCACAGGTTCACCGAAATTGACAATAGAAGATTGGAAAAATGTTGCCTGGTCTGATGAGTCTTGATTTCTGCTGCAACATCCAGATGGTAGGGTCAGAAATTGGCATCAACAACATGAAAGCATGGAACCATCCTGCTGGTGGTGAAGATATTTTCTTGGCACACTTTGGGCCCGTACTAATTGATCATCGTTGCAATTCCACAGCCTACCTGAGTATTGTTGCTTGTCTATCCCTTTATGATCACAGTGTACCCATCTTCTGATGGCTACTTCTAGCAGGATAATGCACCATGTCATAAAGCTCGAATTATCTCAGACTGGATTCTTGAACATGACAATGAGTTCACTGTACTCAAATGGCCTCCACAGTCACCAAATCTCAATCGAATAGAGCACCTTTGGGATGTGGTGGAACGGGAGATTCACATCATGGATGTGCAGCCGACAAATCTCCAGCAACTATATAATGCTATGTCAATATGGACCAATATTTCTGAGGAATGTTTCCAGTTTCTTGTTGAATCTATGCCACAAAGGATTAAGGCAGTTCTGAAGGCAAAAGGGGGTTCAACTCGGTGCTAGCAAGATGTACCTAATAAAGTGGCCGGTGAGTATATATATATATATATATATATATATATTGAATAAATCTGGACCGCACAATGACAAAGAACCACTCTTTCACATAATTAGAACATAATTAGAGTCCATGTAATCTTGACCTACCTCATATATATAACTATATTCTACAAGTGTAAATGTATAATTAACTTTGAAGCATGCTTCAGTGTTTAGAGATCAACTCTCTTCAGAGATGAGCTACAAACCTTGAAGGGTTACTCCACCCCAAAATTAACATTTTGTCATTAATCACTTAGCCCCATGTCGTTTAAACCCATAAAAGCTTTGTTCGTCTTTGGAACACAATTTAAGATATTTTATATAAAAACCGGGAGGCTTGTGACTGTCCCATTGACTGCCAAGTAATGAACATTGTTAAGGTGCAGGAAAGTATGAAAGACATTGACAAATGACGACTTTATTTAACAATTTGTCACCGTAGCTCAAGTGTGTTCTAGCTCGAACTAAGCATTTACGGTTTTGGAATGACATGGGGGTTAGTGATTAATAACATTTTAATTTTGAGGTGGAGTATACCTTTAATTAAACATTCCTGAACCAGGTAACCAAGGTATGTATGAGTGTGTTTTGTGTGTTGGAGCAGGTGTGTAGCTAAAATGCAGGATAGTAGCAGGATTGATCACCTGTGGTTTAGTCCATCACCACTGTGCAGTAACCAAGTTATTCAGGGAACACAAGTTGCTCGAGGAGTAGTATTCCATCAATTAGTGTATCATACACTTTGGATAGCAATTAAAAATCCCACCGAAAGTTGCTTCTAATGATTCTTTGAAGAATGTCTCTACCTTTAAACTCTGCCTTGAGATAAATATACTTTCGCATTAAATGCCTACACCTTGTCTTAAAGACAAATCATTACCTCTGGTTTCTATGTGGCTTCTCGTTCTCTTCATCACTTCATGCTTTTTCTCTGATTGGATATCTGATTGTGAAAAGGCCAGGTGCACATGCCCTCCAAAATGCTTTTCAGATGGATTTAAATCCAATTGCACAAACCACATCAGCAGGTGGTCTTCAGATGAAATTGGACAAGTATAAATGTAAAATTAAATAAATAAATCCCACCAAAAACATTGGCATTTTACCCACTGGTTTTTACATGGGGACCCCACCTTGAAATACAATTTGGCTAGTTTGGGGTCGCATGTCCATTACTTTTATAGACGTAAACTGCACTAATTTTGGATTCATATTCATTTTGCTAAGAAAAATGTATGTGACCAAGTGTAAAAGGAACTGATTTAACAATTCAGATAGCTATCGGATCAGAGAAAATGCATTAAGTCACCAGACGTAAACAAGCTCTCCTTATCATGTAAATCTTGACTTCTAGACTCATTTGGTCTTTCCTGCCTCCCTGCATCACCACAGGCTCTGCAGCCATAAATCTTGTAGGAACCACTTGTGAACCCTGAGACCCCCCTTATCCACAAAGTCTGGTTGCAGTAGGCATTTAAACAATCAATTGCGGTTAGCGCCTAAGTGGGCCCATTACTACTTCTACGGCCCAGCAATGGCATCATCAACCATTAATAGTTGCATGGATTCCCAGGCAATTATAACAAGAGGCTGGCTACAGACTGAGTGGATTTATTGTCTGTTTGCCTGGAGACAGCAAACCTCTTGCAAATGTCAAGAGTTCTGTTGTTGGTGTATACAAGGTGTATACTGTGCTCAACAAGGAGAGAAGCGCTTCAGAATATCTCATGGCGGTTCCTGTGCCTTTAAGCTATGAATGCTGAGCTCAGGTGCAAGGTCTCCCCTTAAAGAAGTCCTGAGAGTCATTAATATGGATAACACTCATAACGACCTCCAATTCTGCGCCATACAGTGCTGCCACATCAATTCTTGGAGTAACATTCATAGGCAACAGGAAGGTGAAAGGAGTAACTGATTTTAATGAACAGTTCATCCAGAACGGAATATATTTGCATTATTTATTATTATTTACCCTCATCCTTTCAAACCCGCATGACCTTCTTTCATCAGTGAAACCCAAGAGGAGAAACCTTGAGGAATGCTTACTGTCCCTGTTTCTTACAATGGAAACATATTAGGGTGTCCAAATTCAGCCCTAAAGGCCCCCTGTACTTGATAATTTAGTTCCAATTTGCCGCAACATACCTGTCTGGATGTTTCTAGTAAGCCTAGTAAGAGCTTGATTAGCTGGTTCAGGTATACTTAATTGGGGTTGGAGCTAAACTCATCAGGTCAGTGGCCCTCCGGGAACAGGATTAGACACCCTTGTCATGAGGTGTCAACCTCTGAAGAGGAAAAGAAGTATCTTCTTCACATATTCCTTATATACACCTACAGAAGCCCATGACTATAGTAGCACAGGCTACACTAAGGTCTGTATTTTAATTTTTATTTTAAGGCTGACACGCTGTGGTCACTGTAAATCCCTTCAAAAGGGTCCCTTTTGTCACACTGAGGAAATGAAGTGATATAGGGAAGAACATTAGGGTATGATACTGAGAGAATTTTCATTTTCAGGTGAACTATTGCTTTAAATGTGTTATAATAGATTTGTGAGTTATTCAAAGTACTCCAAAGTTAGAGAAGACTTTGTGCTCTGAAAATGTGACTAAATGAGTATAGGCAAAGCCATTAATTAGCTTTCAGGCTAGCCTGTGAAGCACTACATCCTTAAATGACTATAAAGTAATTCAGATTCCCTCTAATTCAGTCTCAAGTGTGCTCTGGAATCTAGTCCAAATAGCTCTGATATTTTACACTCGTCTGTCATTTTAGATACCACAGACTTTCTGATGGACTGTCAGCGCACAAGAAGAATTGTACTGGTTTATATGCATGTGGTTATAATGTACAGAAGCTGGTCTCCTCCACACATATAAGAACATGGAAATGATAAATGGATTGTCTAATATTATAAGAGAGAGATGCATAACATCCAACAGAGTTCAGTTAATCTCTGAGGCTTGTGTCACATATGCATGTACACACACACACACACACACACACACTTTTCTCCCCACCCTGAGTCTATGTTATTGGTGTAAGGCTGGAAATGATCCCACATGAGTGTACTGAGTATTCAGTGTTACCATGGAGACCAGTATCTGACAATTCAATGCTATATAGCCCACAGTGCTTTGCTAAAAAAGACCTTTTACCACTTCCAATTTTAATGAATTACAAAAATATTACAGCATTAATTTAATGGGACATTGATTTGAGTCACATTTTCAAATATGCACACTGTAATAAATTATAACTAGATTAAATTCGCAGGGTATTTATTAAAATACTTTTTGTGATGTGCAATATATTCAGCTGTTTTTGCTCATTCTCTTTGTCAGACTTTGTGTATAGTCTCTTTGTGTTTTGCTCCCCATGTGTCCACCCTTGCCCATATTTGGTCCTGTGTTTCCTGTCCTAGTTTAGTTGATTATGTTAATTAGTGTATAGCCATATTCTCCATGTGTCTTGAGTTCTGCCCTCGTAAGTGTCTGTATTTAAGTGCTTGTGTTATATCCTATGTCGATCCTCAAGTGTCTTTTCCTTGCGTCAACCCTAGGTCCTGTCTGTCTACCTCTGTAAACTCTCTTCGTTTGCAACATCTGTGCCTCCTGTGTCTTCTGTGTGAGAGCAAGCGTGACACTCTTCATCTTGTTTTAAATGACCATGCATATTTGTATGCATATATAAATGCAGGATTATTTAAAAATGGTGATTAAAAACAGTAATGGCAACCTTAAATATACATTTTCTCAATTAAATTAATTCTATATAACATAAAATCTTTTAAAAAAAGTGTAAAGGCGCAAAATGTTTGCAAATATTTTACTGTACATTTTAAGCACATTTACTGTATTGACTATTACACATTCACTGTGCGATTTTAAAAGGTTAGTTAATAAAAATTCATTAATCATTAATCAATTAAAAAGTAATTGATTACTCACCCTCGTGTCGTTCCAAACACATAAGATCTTCTTCCATCTTCAGAACACAAATTAAGATATTTTTGATGACATCAGAAAGCTATCTGTCCCTCCATAAACTGCAACACAACTGAAATTTAGTAAACATTGGTAAAACAGTCCATGTGACATCAGTGGATCAACTTCAGTTTTGCCACACTACAAGAATATTTTTTTGTGCCAACAAAAAAAAAAATGAACATGATCTAACTATACTGTTCTTCTCACCTGACTTGCGTCTTCTGCCATTTTAGAGAGTATCACAATGCAGCGTATACACATAAAACGTAACAGACGTAATAAGCCTTGTTTATATCCGGGGGAAACCATGCACATGTACGTAATCTGCGGCTGTTTGCGCCTAGTGGAACGCGTTTGCTTACATTGTGATACGCCTTCCACCATTTTAGAGAGTAAGCCACCGGAGAAGAATGGGAGAGTTAAATTATGTTATTTTTATTTTTATTGTGCAAAAAAGGTTTTCTCCTAGCTAAAACTTGGCCACTGATGTCACATGAACTTTTACCAGTGTTTTTACTAGTTCTGTTGCTGTCTATGGAGGGTCGGATTGCTATCTGCTATCATCAAAAATATCTTAATTTGTGTTCTGAAGATGAACAGAGGTCTTATGGGTTTGGAACAACATGAGGGTGAATAATTAATGACAGAATTTCCATATTGAGGTGAACTAACCTTTTAATAGTGGAATAAAATGTGCAAATATTTATATTAAATTATATAATATTAAACTGTTATGTAAATCATACCATATTTTGGTTTTGAATTTTTTTTGAAGAAATTTAAAACATATATACATATATATACAGAACCATAAACATGTATGCATCTTCATGCACATTTACAAAATTTTGTTCATTTTAGTCCTATAAAAAATGTATAAAATCAGATGAACTCCTATTTTTACTTGTAAATTATTCATAATAAATGAACTGTCAAGTATGCAGATTAATACATTAGCCAATAGCTTGAAGGAGATGATTGCATGCAGATGATTGTGTGGATATTAAATAATAAATGGTTTTTAAACAAGGTCTTTACAAACTTCTGCCCATAATTCTACATCATTCCTGAACTTCTGACTGAAAGAAAACTGCTTAGGGACAAAGTTTCTGTGTAGAGCCCGCGTGTGACATTGAGATTATGAAGCCGAACTAAGCAGCAGTAATGTATTCACAGCATAGCACAGGAAATGATAGATTTATCTCCAGACACATAAATCACTCCACCAGCACAGCATCTGTCACAGACTCTGTTTGTCCACATCATCTTCTGCAATCTCCATTCCATTATGACTTGATAAACCCTTCCCTCGCAGCTTTAAAGCCATAGAATTAAAAATCCCATGCTATGGTTTGACGAACGCAATTTGTTGACATATTTCCTATCGTAACAAGATTCGCAAATCAGCTTAAAGTTAATTCTGTCAGCTTGTACACTACATAGATGACTTCAAAGCTAGCAGATACGGACTATAAGTGAAAATCTCTCTTTTCGTGCAAGATCCTGCAGCAAGAATATTTAATAGTAAGTGAGGTTGTTCGCTTGTATCCACATATGGCTGTGCAACTGCTTTTATTTGACTCTGAGGTTTTATTGGTCCTGTGAGTGATGCGGAGAGTATTTGGACTAGCTTGTGTGTGACACTGATAGTACGCAGTGTGCTGTGCATCAGATGAAAGGTGCTAAAAGCCGGGCCCCTCTGTGCCGTGGGAGGGATGGAAATGCAGCGAAGGCTCTTTTGAGAAACATCTTGGACGAGCGCAAAGGCCATCAATCATTTAAGCCGGTATGTATCTTATTTCTAGAGGTTGAATTGACCTGATATGTCCTCACTAAGTAAAATAAAGTCTTTTAGGAGTGGATCTATGGGCTAAAAGAACGTGGAGTGTTTCTGATTTTCTCAGGGAGAAACAATTTGACATCAGCTTTGTCATGGTTATGTTTGTGGCGACATTAAGGCTGAAATATAAATTTTAACAGTGAAACAATTAATCATGATTAATCACATACAAAAAAAGTTTTCATTTACATAAAATATGTGTGTATATACACCCTAACCCTATACACATATATGTGTGTGTGTGTGTGTGTGTGTGTGTGTATATACACATATACACAAATATTAAAAGAAAGAGAAAAAAGTGTGTTAATATGTTCTTAATTATATATAATTTATTACTTTTAATGTATTTGAAATCTGGTACTTATGATAAAACACAGTTTCTATTGAAATGTAGTGTATTTAAATATATTTGCAATTATAACTGTACAAAGTATATTCACATGCACAATTTATACACGCAAAATATATATTAAATTAATATTAAATATATAAATATATATATTATAAAAAATATATATATTAAATATATACTTAAATTAAATATTAACTTTAAACTACTTTAAAGCATGTCAAAAATTCTAAAGCATGTTCAAATATTCTATAAAACTGAAGATTCGGCAAAGTGCACTTTTTTCTTTTAAAGTGTACCGATATTTAAGAACAGTTTTGAAAGCGTAGATGAGATTTTAAAATATATATATTTTTTTAAGATTTCAAGTAGACTGTACAACTGAGTGCATACCTTTTTAAGCCCAGCATTTTGATTCCTTTAAAAATTCATAATTTCAAAACAAACAAACATCTTACTGCATTTTCCTCCTCCTGGCTGTTGCTGGAGTCTTCGCTTTTGCGGTACTTGTCTGACGAGCGTGAGTCTCTCTTCCGGCTGGTATCAGTTCCCTCCATCGGCCTCTCACCATCTGTAAATGAGACAATGACCTCACACATTCACTTTATATTTCATCAGCAGTATTATCGGTTCTCTATCATTACCATTTATATTGCATACAGCACGCAAAAATGATGAGTAGCCATTATAGCAACTCTTCTTAGCAGCTAAAATCATTCTCAAAGAGAGACAGCAAGAGAACGCATGGAAATGACTACAGCTGGGATGCAAAATTAACACTTGCCAAGTGCCAAATGCAAATGAAATTGCCTTTGGCAAGAAAATGAATAAATAAACACCTCTCGTACACCTGGATGCCAGCAGCTGTGTAGGGAAGTATTATGAAAAATGCCTGAAGTAGGTCTTTGACCAAAATGTTGTTTATCAAAAAATATTTGCAAGCTACAACACTTAAATTGCTTATTAAATTATATTCAATATTTTGGGAAGGAATAATACCTTCCAGTAAGCTGATGGCCTTACAGAGTTAAACTTTGACTATAAGCATAAGGTCTGGTCCACATCACAGTTTATTCAAGAAAAGAGACTGTCTAACATATAGAGCAATCAAACAGTTTCTTCGCTGATTTGCAACATAAAAAAAAAAGTGTTGTGAATTGTAGGGTTACTTCACCCCAAAATCATGTCATTTTTACTCACCCTCATGTCGTTGCAAACCGGTCTTCGTTCATCTTCTGAACACAAATTAAGATATTTTGATGAAATCTGAGAGCTCTCTGTCCCTCCATAGGCAGCAACACAACAAAAATGATCTAGGTTTAGAAACTTAGTAAAACCTTAAAAATAAGATAAAAAAGGATTCTTGTAGCGTCGCAAAACTGAAGTTGACCTACTGATGTCACATTACTATGTTTCGGCATCTGGGAACATTTAAATTGTGTTGCTGTCTATGAAGAGTCAGATAGCTCTCCAATTTCATCAAAAATATCTTAATTTGTGTTCCGAAGATGAATGAAGGTCTTACAGGTTTGGAATGACATGAGAGTAATTAATGACAGAAGTTTCATTTTTGGTTGAACTAACCCTTTTATTAGTGCTGGGCAATGATTAATCGCAATATTTTCAAAATAAATAAGACCTCACGTTGTGTCAATCACATTTACACATCTCTGAAACTTTCATCCATCATAAAAAAAAAATTGGATAGTTTTTTTTCTGTGTTTTTGCATTGATAGCAAGCATTTTGATAGAAAAGGGTGACTAATACGAAGGAGAAAAAAAGTAGACAAAAATTTAACTCAGTGTGCAAGGACCTTAACTGTTTCAAAAATGCAGTAATGCAACAAAAAAAAATATTTCATAAAAAAGTTTGATGACATTTTCATCATCATTTGTCAGTTGTCACAGTAAGTTAATTTTGTACTGGCTACAGCCCAGAAACCAGTGCCACTAGGTCAGTGACACACTTTGGATGGATTATGGGATTGTCCTCCATTGACTGCCATTAGGAAATGAGGATCACTCAGGTGGCAAGGCGAAAAGCTGGATGGATATACTTAAAGGTGCGCTAACGTCGACAGATGGATAAAAGATATTTTCAGCAGGAGAGGGACTACAAGGTAAATATGGCACAAAATCTGCCTTGACAGAAGCTTCTTATAAAGAAAAATGCGTGTCAAGAGAATAAAATATCATTGCAAGAGTGTTATTGCCTGTGGGGTGATTATGACTTTACCTCTTTACAAACACAGTCACACATACAGGGAGCTAAAACAGTTTAAGAAATGAAGTTGTACGGTAACCAGAGGGAATAAATCTATAAGATATAATGAATGCTTCTCCTACAAAAAAAGATGCTCTTGATATCTACTGTCTATAGAGGAAGGGCAGTTTGTGGTCTTAGCCTGCAGGTCTTTGAGACATTGTGTGTGTGTGTGTGTGTGTGTGTGTGTCACTGCAAGTAATATAAGAGAAGGCCTAAAAATGCACTGTAAAAAAGTATTGTAAACTGGCCATCAGAGACTCATAGGCCAATATATGGTGTGGATGTATAGTCACACAAAAACAAATGTCTTTAAGAGAGTTAAGAGGGTACAAGTACAAAAATAACTGCATTTGAGTTCATGGAAACACATTTAATGCCAGTTTTGCAAACAGAATTTGTCTGGTCATGCGATTTCAACATGGCCGCCACCATAAGGGGGACCCCCTTTGCATAAAATAATGTGGCTTTTTCTGGGCAACCGACATGACTACAGTCATCATCTCAACAGAGTTTTATGTTGAGTTGCCAAGAATGGCAAAAAAAAAGTATTTGTCGTTGCAGTACTTTTTTTAACAGTGGCTGTATCACTTCATTATCATTATCCCTCGTCTTTGAACATCCTTGAATTGGTGAATTTCACAGCCAAAAAAAAATTCTCTTCACCCCTGATTAAGTGGTTATAAATTCATTCCAAACGGAGATCCTTCAGTAAATGTCATACTCTCAATTAAGGTATATTAGCATCAGGGAAATGAGCAGAAATGACATTTTAACATAAATGAAATCAACAGAGAGAGGTGCTGTGCTCCCAAGGTACTGCTTTTTATGCAAATGCCCAGGCTTAAATATTCATGAGCTGCAAAGTAAAAATTAATGGAATATGCAGTGCTGTATGTAGAATGGATTTTATTGACATCTTTACCCACTTTGGTTTAGTTTTCAGCCGACTGAGTCCCAAGTTTTTGTATCAGCGATGAATTTCAATACATTACTACGAAATATAAATTTGCTGCAATTAAACTAATTTTGTATCAATGTCTCATTTGTGGTCGTTAAATGTAGACACTTGAGTAAGTTAAAAGGTTCAATCCATCACAATTATGTCACCCGTTGCTTAAAGTGACCTGTAAGCTGCTCTAGATAAAAGCTTCTGCTAAGACTATACTTACTGAACCTAAATTGAGTGCTTCCAGAACATTGATATTTGTGCAAAAAGCACTGCTCTGTATTTTCAATGCTCTCAAACTGGTCATCACATTATCAAACGCGTGAGCTGTACTGACAAACTGCCAGAAGTTGTTGCTTTTTTGAGAAAAAAAATTAACAGAATAGTTCATCCAAAAATAAAAATTACAGAATATTTTACTGACCGAATTCATAAAATAACTGATTTCCTTATTTTGTAGAGTGAAGAGAAAGTCATATACACCTAGGACGGCTTGGGGGTGAGTAAAATGTTAGTAAAGTGTTACCAAATATGCTGTAATTTTAATTTTTTGAGCGAACTATTCCTTTAAATTATGTCAGTTTCCTAAGCAGAATTTGCCCATGATGTGGTTTCTGTAGCTCAACTGGTAAATCAAGCTAGCAACACCAAAATCAAGACTTTCCCAGAAAACATCCAAAATTATATGTACCCCTAAAAGCACTGCAAGTCACTTTGCATGGCAGTGCCTTGCTTAAATGCAAACATCATGCAGTTACACGGAAACTGATGGCTTGTGCTTCCTTCATAAATATACGCTTCTCCCTGCGGAGAAGAAATAAGCACAGCTTGATGTGTGGTTTATTTGACATTATAGAGCTGAGTCTTTGTGAGGCACACTGGTATTTATAAGCGAGAACATGGTGTGTTCAGATGTTTCAGAAAAAGAAAAATGGCTTTCTGACCTGGTTTCTTAACTAGTTTATGGGCTTAATTAAATTGATTTAAATCAACAATGCGCAAAATACTTTTAAAAGCACACTGTGCAAGGATTAGCATCTGGGAAATTCACATCCTAACAGTGCAATAAATTTGGCGTTATAAACATCTGCCCTTTAAGCTAGTCTGTGTAAACGCTATTTCAATTCAATTTCAAACACAATTTAAAAAAAAAACGGCTAATTAGAAGCCAAGCTTATTGAAAGGTTTTGAAGATGTGTTTAATAAATCGCATAATGCTACAGGTCTCTTATACACCGGGCAGTCGTGGCCTAATGGATAGAGAGTTGGACCTGTAACCCAAAGGTCGTGGGTCAGGGATTGTGGGTGGGGTTAGAGAATGACCTCACTCCACCTTCAATACCACGACTGAGGTGAGACCCTTGAGCAAGGCACCGTTCCCCCAACTGCTCCCCCCAGATTCTTTAGTAATCTGGCAATTCTAGCACTTGGCCACAAGCTTTATTGCTGGAATGGAGGTGTGGAATGAAAGGAGGTGGGAACCGTAAACAGAAAATTCTGTTTGGATTGAAAGAGGCTTCTGAATTATTCGAAATGGTGCCAGTGTGTGAAGTAGTAAGAGCAGTGAACGCATCACATTTGGCCACAAACAGACAGAAGGAAAGTAGCTTTTACGAAAATCAAATGCTTATAGCGGGATATAGATGCTGCTTGGATAAATATCTTATTTAGATTCCCAACATGCTAATTAACCACGAGCTATATTTATTTCAGCCTCACATGTTAACATGGTGTTTAGTAGAAAATAAGAAATGCAGTAAACAAACGAAAGTGGCGCTAATATCACATCAGGCTCTAAGCATGGAACATGTTTTAACTGCACACATCAGTGGAGATACGAGCGCTAATTAGTCCATTAACTTTACAGTGAATTGTGAGGGCGGAATACAACTGAGGAGGTCAATAACCAGTGTGTATCATGAAACACAATAATGGAGAAGCTGTGACATTCCATTTCGAGGTGTTTCTCAAGTGATTTCTTACTATACAGTAATTGTCCAATAGCCATGTTTTTCATAACCATAAACTAGCTGTAGCACATACACTAGCTAACAGGTTGGCCAAACAGAGGTTTTATAATATCATAAGGTTATATCCAGTAGCATTCCCACCTTGAATTTTGATTTGTAATGTTAAAAGTAGTGCTGTCAAATGATTCATTGGATAAATAAGTTTAAAATGTATTAATAATAAAATGTATTATAAACAATAAACATAAATGTATTATTAATATTTCAATTTTAGTTTAGCAGATGCTTTTATCCAAAGCGACTTACAAATGAACACAATAGAAGCAATCAAAGTTATTATTAAAATTAATATCATTCATATTATTCATTATTATATTAAATATAACTAATATATATATATATATATATATATATATATATAAATACTAGGGGTGTAACGATACGCATATTCGTATTGAACCGTTCGGTAAGAGGCTTTTGGTTCAGTATGCATTACAAACCGAATGATTCAGACTAATACTTTTATATTT
>JAUMHI010000074.1:12437659-12450114 GCA_032359435.1 Enteromius unitaeniatus | reverse complement strand
ACTACAATATTACATTTAATTTTTTATAAGGAGCATTTGGTTTTGGTTATAAAGGAGGTTTTGTTTTATTTGCTGCTAAGAAAAAACCCCCAGAAGATATGTGAAGTATAGCTCCATTGTTGTAAAAGTAAAAGAAAAAAACAACAACAAAAAAACAAGATCATACTTTTATGTTAGTTTTAATAAATAAAAATGCGAAAAAAAATCTAAGAAATTCTCTTTTTTTCTTTTTTGCTGTATCGAAAACATACTGAACCATGACACCACTGTGTCGTATCAAACCGAACCATGTTTTTTGTGAATCATTACACCCCTAATAAATACACACACACACACAATATATTTAGAAAATAATTACATGTATATACATGCATGTTTTTATTACTATATACATAATAAATATACACAGTACACACTCATATATTAACAAAAACATTTATATTGGATGCGATTAATCACGTTTAATCATTTGACAGCACCAGTTAAAAGTAATCTTAATTTAACCTAGTAGCGATAAAAAACAAAAATAAAAAAAAAATGGTTTCAACATTAACAAACATCAAAACCCAGTACATGAAAAAAGCTGTGATTAGAGCTGTTTTTGTTCTGTGTTGTGGGTTTCATAATAATGGAGATAGAATGTAAGCGCATAATTAACACGATTGCAAAAGCAAAAAGTTATAGTTAAAGTTATTTGGATAAGAGACAAATGTTTTCATTACAAATTACATGGAAGCATGAAGATGAAGATGAAGGCCTAGATGAAGCTGCTCCGACGGAGGTCCCTCCCCTAGCACCTGAGGACAGCGGCATTTACCAGGTCAACCGCATACTGGACTCCCGACGTTGAGGCGGGGCGTTACAATATCTCATTGAATGGGAGGGGTTTGGCCCTGAGGAGAGGTCTTGGGTCCCGGCCCGGGACATCTTCGACCCAGCGCTCACCAGGGCATTCCACCTGGAGTTTCCAGACAAGCCGGCCAGCTAAAATCGCTCTGCGATCCCTATTGCAAGTGATTGCACAGAATGAAAACTATTTATAATTCAAAACATAATTTTCATGATTAGTTATGACTTCATATTAGGCAGTCCCTTGTGAATCAAGTTAGAAAAAAAGCAAAACGGTTGTTTTCAGTCTGGAACAGCATTCAAGTGCTCTATTTGGAGAGGATGTAGCCTACACCCTGAAAGCTTTCTTGTGTTCTGAAAACGGCGCAAATGATAGAACGTAATGGAAAAAAACACAGGGGATACATAGTCAACTGAACTACATTTATTTTTAACTTGACAAGCCATCTTTAAAACTTTCATGTGACGTATGCATACTTTGACCATCACTTCAAAATAGCACAGGCGGAACTAACTCCATCAAACATTTCCTCCAGAGAAAGTGAGTTAGTACTCGCTGCATCTCGTTGCCAAGTCCACCGCCCCGTCCCGCTGCTTCTATTTGCAGGAGCAGATCCTGATAATGCGGCGCAGCAGGCCAGAAGAGCGAGCTCCTAAAATCTCCTTAATTTCCTGTAATCTGGGTCATAGGCAATGGGCCAGGAGTCCCACATCCCCCAGGGCAGTACACATACCTCGCCTCACACACTTGCGCAGCTTAACAGGCTGGCGACGCACACCCACGTAACACATGCTTGACTGTGCCCATTCACATCTCGGCAGCCCTCTGAGACGCAGTAAAGAGGGTCAGTTTGCTGGAGTGCAGATATGTCACTCTCAGCGTGCAGTTTCGCCATGGCTCTTTGGATAGAGTGGATTAAATTAATTGAATATAAGCAGATCAAGCCAGTAAGCTTGATTAAATAACGATTAGTAGCTTGAAAACACTTGCGCTGCTCTGATGGTGCAATGGAAAAGCGAATGAGTTGCTTTCAGAGACAAGCAGAGCAGATGGCTGAGGTGTTTGTTTAGTCTTGCTGGGGATAAAAATGAAGGCTGATATGCTATTTAGGGTGATGGAGAACAAGGACTCTGCACTACTCTTGTCCCCTCAGGTCTTTTCTCACCTCCTCTCCTCAACCCCCTTTCTGTGCATATCCTTGTATCTCATCTTTTATTTCATCCTCATCTTTCAACTCCTCTCCTTGTATCTCACCTGATTTCTTTTGGTCTTCTATCTATCTATCCTAACTCCTCTTTCCTCTCAGTTCCTTATCTCAATATTCAACATCTCTCTCTCTCCTTTCCTTTACTCAATACTTATATTTTAGCTGCTTTTGGTTATCTCTTGCATCTCATCTATTTTATTTTGACCTCTCCCATAATTTTGCCTCTCCTCCTTTTTCTTCATATTGTCTCACCTTCTCTATTCATCTGTTGACACCTTGCATTCTTCTTTTCATATCTTCTCATCATTTGACTCCTCTCCTCATACCTCATCTCACCTCCTTTCTTTTGGTATTCTGTCCATCACACCTCCTCGTCTTTCTCAGTTCCTCGTCTCACTTGGTCACTGTTCAACCCGTGAATAATTCTCTTAAATCCCTCCTTTCCTTTCCTCACATCTCCTCATATTTTTGGTCTACTCTTAACTCCTCAACTTTTAACTTCTTTCTTACCCTGTTGGCTCATCACTTTTCCTCATCTCTTGCTCCTCATTTATTACATTTTGACCCCTCCCGTCATTTCTCATATCCTCTACCTTTTCTTTACATCGTCTCCCTTCTCGACGATTCTTTTCACATCTTCTCATAATTTGACTTTCTCTCATCTTATGTCATCTCAACTTCTTTTTTCTCTTCTTTCCGTCCCACCTCCTCATCTATCTATCCATCATTGTAAACTCCTCATCTCTTCTTCTCATTTAAATCATTGTTCTCAAACTCAATTCCTGGAGAGCCACAGCTCTGCACAGTTTTGCTCAAACTCACACCTGTTTGGAAGTTTCTAGTAAATCCTAAATCATTAGCTGGATCAGGTGTGTTTGATTAGGGTTGGAGCTGAACTGTGCAAAGCTGTGGCCCCCCAGGAGTTGAGTGCGAGACCAATTATTTAAATTTTGGGGAACTCGTCTTTACTTTTCTCATAACTTCTCTACTTTTGGTCAACTCTTAATTCCCCATCTTTTGATTTCTCTCATCTCCTATTCTGCTGTCTTATCTTATATTGACTTTCTACTCTCATATCTTTCTCTCCCTTTTGTTTATATGTCAGAAAAACTTTCATTTGCATGGCTTTTCTTTCCATCCATCATCTAGTAAGTTCTGCTTCTGATCATTAAAATGGATCGACCTACTCGGCACTAACAAAGCCCAAAATTTCAGCCACCCATTGCCCAGCAACCCAGGTTGGGGAGCAAGAAATGTCCATCAAATAAAATAAAACCCGAAGGACTTCCTTCCACACAAACTAGTCCTCTCCCAGAAGAGAGGAAGTCTCATCAGAATGAGGTATGCGGAGCACAGACGCCCTTACATACAAACACACATAAACACAGTTACAGCCAAACCAGTACTTGGCGCTCAGATGAGTGTTAGGTTTGTTAAGGCACAGGACGGAAGGCTGGACTCCAAACCCAGTGAATAAAGTCCTGCCTCTCATCGCCACACACAAAGAGAACCATTTATCTCCAGCCCACTGCAGATACAGATGACAGTGATTTTAACTCTCTCACATACACACACAGCTACATTTACGATCCAGTAATGGACAGGGAGAGAAGTGTGTGTCTCACACTTTGAAGTGAAGGTAAGTGATGAGAAAGAAACAGATCACACAACAATTTAAATTGTTAGTGAAAATATTTATGAGAAGGTTGATAAGAAGTGTATATCTTTAAACTGCATTCAGCAGAAACAAAGGAGATGCCAATTTAACCAGTTAAAAAGAATGTTTAAAAAATTAACTTTCATCTGCAAGGTAAAAGAGGAATTGTCATTGAAGAGTGGGCCTTTCAATATCATATAAAACCCTAGCAAAAGAAACAGCTCTGTACAGACCTTTAAATCAGACACTAATTGAAATTCAACCAATAAAGGATCAAACCATGACTATCCAAATAGCTATTTAGACAGTGTTGTAGCAAACTGGTTAGGAATGGCCACAATTCGATCAACCTTATTGTTCAATCACATAGTGTAATTTCTAGTCCAATTTTTGCCCAAATTGCAATTTTATGCATGTCATATTGGTTGTGTTGCATTAGAAAATAAAATCAAACTGGTGAAGCATGACGTTTCTGAGTATGGAGAGATGATTCACAATTGTAGAGATATTTGTCACCCCCTTTGCAATTACTGGATCTGCCAGCAGCAATTAGCATTTGATTGCTGAATTGCTTGGAAAATGGTATTGTCTCTCATGGTTTACAATGATTTCAAAGTCACGATTATGTTCGTCATCATTTTGTATCGAGTGTGAGAAGAGGTTGCCAGCGTTTTGGAGACAGCAGAACCCTTTAAGCTCCCTCTTTGCAAAAGACGGAAACTGGGAGGATATTATTGTAAGCAGGGAGGAACGTTTCCATGGTTTGAAATCCACAACCCAAGGTGAAGTGAAAGCTTAACTCTGTGCCAGATGACACGGGTGATCCACAGAAAATACACTAGATTTATCGATTTCCAAATCAGGAAGTTTAACATTCACAATAATCATTACAACAATAATTCCATCCGGTCCTATTCATCATATTCTGTTTTCTACAAGTTAACAGCTGGTTTCTAGAGAATACCCATTCCCTGTTAGTGTTGCAACCAATGAGTTTTGTGACAAACAGCTTGTGACAGTGCAAATCATCTTTTGGCGTTAAAACATTATAGTCAGGATTTACTAAAGGCACTCAGTGATTAATTAGTGCTTGAAAAGGCATGGACACCACTATTTGCATATGTATTTGTAAGAGTTTCCCTTTCAGATGCAAAATTTATGAAAGGAGGGATTTTTAAATGAATTACGCAATGCACTTTACTAACATTTGTGCTCGTCAAATTACTGCCATTTATGCCGTTATTTAACACACTAACTATTTTGTGCTTCAAATAGCTGCAATTCTTTCTTCTTTATTTGTGACCATGCTTATTTGTGTTGAACTTGGTTTATTGCGTTGGTCGACATTTAAATGAGATGATGTGCCTGTGTTCTTTAATTCGCCCATTAATTAATCAATGAACAAATCAAAACTTCTGCAATATTCACGCGAGACATTCGTCCCAGTGTGAACAGGCCTTAAATTTGTAAAGTATATTAGTAGGCAGTGTTGGGGGTAATGCATTACAAGTTATGTAATCAGATTACTTTTTGAAGTAACTAGTAAATTAATGGATTACTTTTAAAATTACAACTAAATATTTGAGTTCCTTTTTTCTATAACGCAAGTTAGTGTTTTTTCCCCCATGTAGTTACTCACAGCTCTCCTGCCCCTATGTTGAGTGAAATTAGGAATGACATGAAGATGATGAGCCATTTCCTTTAGCCGGAGGCTTATTAATTACATTACCTTTGAAAGTAACTAAATGAGGGCAGAAGGAGCCATTTCTAACACAGCCTAGTAATCCTGAAGACCTTAATTAGCTGGTTCAGGTGTGTTTAACTAGTGCTATAGCTAAACTCTGCAGTGGCCATCCAGGAGCAATATTGTATACCCCTGCTTTAAACTTAGGCTATAAGTAAACAACTGCTTCCTTTATTTCTACTGTTGTCTTCCAAGGAATGTTTTGGAGACACATCTGGAACAATATTGGGAACTGAAACATAAAATGTTAATACCACTAAGTGTCCTGGGCTATTAAAGAGCAACCTCAGAGTAATAAAAGCTGCCTTTGGGCGTTACTGTGGTGGTTTTATAAATACATTTATACACAAGCATAATAACACAAACAACACAAACGTGGAAATTTATGGCTGTTGTGGCAGGTGTTTATTCCACTGTCTGCCTCTTCTTTCTCTAACGGTCTCTCTCCAGAGATTCTCTTGAGCACCTGTAGACAGCAGCTGTCATGGCAGTCTCACACATCACATTATTAACGAGGCCCTGTCCGTCTACAAACCCTACTGTCACCGGACTCACATACAATTGCACAACCGTGCCCTCACTTGCTCGGGTACAATACGAACACCAGACAAATGGCAAATCTTGCTCTTCTTCCGTTACGCCAAAAAACATATACTTCCTCTCTAGGCCTCACCAGAAGTGTCACATTTTGGAAGCCGAGGGTGTTGCAATTCAGATTTCACTACATGTCAGCTAACAGTCATTAGTGTATTAGTAGACTGCTTAATATCTCCTAACACTTTATTTTGATGGGTCCACAACACACTACATACTGACTGTCAGAAACTTTGCAAGTATATGTCAACTTCTTCTACGAACCCTAAACCTACCCCTAACAGTCTAATCTGAGAGTTAGTAGACATGTAGCTGAGAATTAATGAGAATTTGTCGACATGTAGTTACAAAGTTACTCATAGTTAGTAGAATGTCTGAATGGAATATTGAAATAAAGTGTAACCGTTGGTTGTAAAGGTGTTGTAAACAGTGTAGCTATGCGATCGTTATGGTATTTATGAATAGCGGTTGCAAGGGTGGTGTTGTTTTAATGAAGGTGTTGCTATGTTAAGGTGTTGTGAGTGATGTAGCAAATGGTTGCTAGGTCGCTGTTTTTGATGGCAAGGTGTTTTCTGAATAACTTCAGATGTATCTATGCATCTTTTATGGTATTACTGAAAATGTGGTTACAAGAGCATTTTGAGTGGTTGCTAGGGTGTTGCTATGCAGTTGTGAAATTTAGCCATGCAGCCATTACTCACTGCTACATAGTTGATATGGTGTTTTGAAGTTTAGTGTGTAGCTATTCATGTGTGGGGTTACCATGGTGCGGTTACAAGAGAATTTTGAGTCGTTGCTAGGGTGTTACTATGGGAAGGTGTCTTAATTGTTGCATGCTAGGGTGTTGTGAGTGGTTCCTGGGGAACTGTTATATAGTTGCTAGGGTGTTTTTGTTGCTACATTGACATTAGGTGCTCTAAATAGTGTGTAGTGTTCCAGTTGCTAGGGTATTGTAAGCGGTTGCCAGGACTATGTGTGATTGCTAAAGTATTTTGGTTGTCAAGGTGTTCTACAGGTATGTAATCATTACAAGGGCGGTTTGGGTGGTTTCTAGGGTGTTGTTACGAAGGTGCTACTATGTTACACATGATTGTTAAGAGTGTTCTGAGTGGTTGCTTTGGCATTACTTCATCTAACACAATTAATTTAGGGGACTGAAGATGAGCTGTGAGGTATGCGAGAGAAGAGCAAGAGAATTATAATTATATTTTAGTAAAGTATATTTTAAATAAATTATATTTTATAAAGTCTATATTTTAGTAAAGTAAATTTTTACTATTAACTAGCTATTTGCAATCACATTACTAGCATACTGGTTGTTTTTAGTACTTACAAAGCACATATTAATATTTTTAACAAGATGAAGATGAACAAAGGTCTTATGGGTTTGTAACGACATCAGGTTGGGTAATTAATGACAGAATTTTCATTTTTGTGTGAACTAACCCTTTAATGTATTATTTTGCCTGACTATATTTTCCATCTTTTTATCCAACCTCATACCTAAACTTAACAAATACTCTGCTAACTATTAATAAAAAGGAGTTTACTGAGGCAATCATTGTAGTTAAATAAGTCAATAAAAATCAATATTTCAATCTGTTACCGTCAGTTCCCTGTACCTAAACTGGAAACAGATCAGCAAATCCCAAGGAAACCGTTTACTTCATACAAACACTTCATCTCTCTCTCTCTCTAATGGACTAAAGCCCAGCACAATCTGTCCTTCCCCTGTGCATTCTTACCCTCATTGCCATACCAAACTGGCACTGCCATGACTGCTGAACTCTCTCCACCTCACATTTAATTTTAGTAGTGTTTACCAAGGCAAGCATCTCTATTACTATTGCTCACATTCAAGGTTAATGATTCCAACAAACTACTCACCCTAAGTATTAACCTTGAGGATGTAATTCCAACTTGCGCTACAGACATGAATGATATCTCAAATTGTGCAGCTTGTTGGGGAGAGATGTGTTATTGCCTTTCTAAGCAATTTGACTCTTGCCTGGTGGATAAAAAATTAAGTTGCATTGAAGGAGGAACCTGAGCAATATCTACAGACTAGATTATCAGAGACTTGGGTCAGTAAGCAACCAACCAGCCAATCATGCAGAACACCCTATAGCAACCTCATTGCATCACACATCAAACCACCCAGAACCTATCAACCACAAAGCAATGCTTCGACAGTGACCCAGAACAACCTGACTGCACATCATCAGCTGTTTACCAGGAAATAATTATTTCAGAGGTTTTGCTGCCATAGACTGCAGCCCACGACGTGCTAAAAACTAGCCCACCAATGAGATTGCCGTTGTTCACGTGCCGGGAGCTGCTAAAGCTACAGACAAAAATGGTTTATGGTATAGTTTAAAAATATAGGTTTTTGCCAGTTAACAAAGAAGCGTGTGAACTGTTTTGACAAGCGCGTCTTCTGGCTCCCTTTTTCTTCTGGGTGACAAGTGAGTGTCAGAAGCATAAAAATTGTGCAGCGCCACCTTGTGTATTTTTGTTTTTCATTAAGCGTTGTCGGCTCATCGTCAGTGAAAATCGATTGGGTATGAACAGCGAAAACCGCTCACACGCGTTTAGGGTAAACCATGCTATTTACCCTAAAATCTGTTAAGTGATTAGAAAGGTATTCAGTTGTTTAAATATCAGTCACATATGCACAAGACATAAATGAAACAACTTTATTTATTAGGATGTATGGGGCATTCCAAAAAGGGAACAAAACTGTGCTACCCTAACCGAACCACGCAGTGCCACCCACTGGAGAGCGGATCTGTTTATTTGAGGCCAAGAAGTGCACCGGACCGTTCATGCATGCAAACATATCACCGTATGCTCTGTCAACAGAGGGTTCAAATGCAAACGCCTACCAATCTTGTACAAATGTAGCTGCTTTTCATCATATTTATTGAATATTAACTCGGTTGCACTAGAACTAGTATGTTTGACATGACCAGTCCAATATTTGCCAACATCATCCAAAAGAAAACATTCCTCTTTTGTCATTTTTAACACACTTGATGTTTAATTGGTCAACCAATAATTATCATGTTTACATTACAAGCTGTCAGGATTACATCATTTTTTTCATTCTATTATTATTTTTCTTATGTCAGGCTTACTGGGTTGTCTCTGAACCCCAGTGAAATGCACATGACAAAGAAGGATTTTTACTGCGCTGTCTCCCTGTGGCTGAAATGGCTCGTTTGAGAGAGAGAGAGAGAGAAGAGAGAACAGGGTGGGAGGTGAGCTAATTGATGTCCCTTCATTCCCCACAGAGCAGCTCTGGCCTGTCTATCACGCTGTCAGTCTGAATGCATCCTGGAGAAAAGACTAGACAAGAAAAATAGAGGTGCTTTCCTTCAGCCTCGGCAGTCTGGAACAACCCCTAACAGCAGGATGGCCCATCCAGACAGGCAATTCTGCTGTTAGACTCTATACAGCAGTCACCCAATTATTCTCCACCGAATACTCTTCCTGAAGGACTCCGCACGCAACACACGCGCACAAAAAAAGATCGCGTTTCAGGGTCAACTGACTGAGAGGGTTTCATACGAAGCCGCTGGCCTATTCGCATCAAGTCCAAGTGGTTCACATAAAAAAACAAGCGAGACAAGATAGCAGAACAGAACGATGAGCCTCTATGAACTGCTGCAGGACTGCTTTTTCCTAGCTTCATAATTATTATTCAGATGATGAACCAAATCTGTACATGGCACCTCATCACAAGTAAATCATAATAACAGGTGCACTGTAACTGTTTGTGTACTTAAGTACTTAAGTACTGTATAATTTTTAATAATGTGCAATTTCAGCATTGAAGTGAGCACGATCATCATATAGTCAGTGAAATATATCTTATGTAATTATTTATGTAATTTAAATAAATATCAACTATACATAAATATTCAAACCAGTGTTACTTTGGCATCACAGATGTGCTATTACAGTTTTGTAAATATTTTAAATTATTTTACATTTTCTACATTAACCTAATATTAGTTTTGTTCTGTTTTATTTCAATGTGTCTATGTAGTTTTACATTTTTTATGCTATACAAATAAATTGGAATACATCTACATCTATACAATGTACATCTGTGCATTTTAAGTTGTATAATTAGTTTGTTTGATTTGAATTATTTTATAATTTAAACTCAAACTATATTAAACTGAGAATGTCGACTTGACACAATGAATCTGGATCACAGACCGGGTCCGGCGGATCCGACCACAAAGGATCTGGATCACAGACTAAGTCTGGCGGATCCGGTGACACTGAACCCAAATCACAGACCATCATCATGGAACACGGCTCCTCGTACCGTGACACAGGGCTGGGAACTGTTATTTGCGGGCTAGGACCCGTGAGGACCTTCAGCAGCTCATCAGGCTGCGTAACTGGGACTGACGGATCAACACACGGCCCCTCGTACCTTTCTATGGGGCTGATACCCGTTAATGAATGGCTGAAAACCGTGAGGGCCTTTGACAGCTCTCCTGGCTGTGTAACTGGCATTGATGGGGTTAAACACGGCTCTCACGGCCACGAAACTGAAACATGGCTCGGCTGACCGGAGTGCGCGGAGCGACAAGAACAGCGCCTGTCGCCAGGGGAGACCCGTGATGTCCGGGATGTTAGAGTCCTGGAGAAACTACAATTTGTACATATTATATGTTGTGGCTAATTTGTACGAATTCGGCAGTTCAGTCAAAAGCATGTTTAGCACACATGGCTTAATCGATATGTAAAGAACTTCTTTTTAGAAATCAGATATATAGCATCATTAATACTGAAGCCAGATGCATGTTCATCTTTGCTATTGAAATACGATTCCAATGGACGTTCCATGACTTCTACAACTAATAAAAGCTATAAAGTGTGATAAGCTGATGTACAGAAGGTATAATCTGAGCTGTGTGTCTCCTCATCAGATTGCTTCATATCTGTTCATAAAAACAACAGGACACATGAAAGTCTGAATGCGTTCAACAACAGCAAGTGTTGCAATCTTCAATGTGCAAATGCAAATTTCGTGTGGGATGTGAGCAGGTGGTGAGACCGAGCTGTGCATCTGAGAAAGAGGGAAAATAACAAATGCTTGCTAAGGTCAGGCACTAAAATAAGTGTTACTGCTCAGAACTGTGGTTTAGCCGCAGGGGACAAAAACACTTTGTATTCAAACCGGCACCCGGATCACGCAAACAACAACAAAACTACAACCTGAGCCAAACAACACTGCCTAAAGATGTTTATAAAAGACGAGAAGGGGAGAAGATATACACAGCGTTCCAGTGTATTTCACCTCATGAGCTTAAAGCTCTATAGAGTGCTGACTCAGGACCCAGATTTGACATTGGACCTCATTTGGATGTTTTCGATGATGAGGGCATGTCGCACAGACTGTCCATGCTGGCATCTGCCATATTTGGCTTCTAGATGAATTCACACCCTAATAAAGGGGAAAAATCTGATAAGCCTATTCATATTACTATTCTAACTGTGTCCATGACAAGTAAGAGTGCTGATGAAAAAGAAAGGAGAAAAAAAGAAAGGAATAATTCGCCTAACAATGATAATTTGCTGAAAATGTACTCTCTCAGGCTATATCCAAGATGTAGATGAGTTTGTGTCTTCATCAGGTTTGAAAAATTGGGGAATGCTCACCAATTGTTGCTCTGGAGTGAACGGGTGCCGTCAAAATGAGGGCTCTCACAATCAAAATAATCCATGAAAAATCAACACCGCTCCATCTTGAGAAGCAAAAAAGTAAGAAACAAACCCATTAAGATGTTTTTAGAGCCTTTGGATCAGCTGTATGGACTCTCATTCTGACGGCCCCCATCAAAGCAGAACATCCATTCGTGAACAAGTGATTTATCCTAATCTTTTTTGAAACATAAACAAACTCATCTCCTTTACAACTTTTTCGTTTTTGGGAAAACTATTACTTTAATACAATTTTTTTAAAATGTTAAATTTTAAAAATATATAATTGATGTAGTGATGTAATAATGTATATTGTTATGTAATCAACAAGCAAAGGATACACACATCAATTATTTTTACAATTACTTTTAAAATGTCTTTTTTACAAGGTAAACAGTATGTTTTTCAAATACAATGAATTATAAATTCATAACTACTGTGTTATGTGGAGTCACACCACATGACATTTTAACTAAACTAGCCTTGGCACTATAAAGTTTGCAGAGGTTATTTTTTTTTCTCTGCACATTTGTTGCTTTATATATTTTTTATTTGGTAAAAAGAGAAAAAAAAAATAAAAAAAATAAATAAATAATAATAAAAAAAAGTTAAACAAAAAAGCCAATAAACATAAAAAAATAAATAAATAAAAAGCAAAGTAAAATGCCACAAAAAAACC
>JAUMHI010000074.1:12400246-12413912 GCA_032359435.1 Enteromius unitaeniatus | reverse complement strand
TAAACGTTGGTGGACAGCCATTTTTAGGTCTCTCCAGAGATGCTCAATTGGGTTTAAGTCAGGACTCTGGCTGGGCCATTCAAGAACAGTCACGGAGTTGTTGTGAAGCCACTTCTTCATTATTTTAGCTGTGTGCTTAGGGTCATTGTCTTGTTGGAAGGTAGGCCCAGTCTGAGGTCCTGAGCACTCTGGAGAAGGGTTTCATCCAGGATATCCCTGTACTTGGCCCTGTTCATCTTTCCCTCAATTGACACCAGTCGTCCTGTTCCTGCAGCTGAAAAACACCCCCACAGCATGATGCTGCGACCACCGTGCTTCACTGTTGGGACTGTATTGGACAGGTGATGAGCAGTGCCTGCTTTTCTCCACACCTACTGCTTAGAATTAAGGCCAAAAAGTCTAACTTGGTTTCATCAGACCAGAGAATCTTATTTCTCACCATCCTGAAGTCCTTCAGCTGTTTTTTTTTAGCAAACTCCATGTGGGCTTTTATGTGTCTTGCACTGAAGAGAGGCTTCCATCGGGCCACTCTGCCATAAAACCTCGACTGGTGGAGGGCTGCAGTGATGGTTGACTTTCTACAACTTTCTCCCATCTCCTGATTGCGTCTCTGGAGCTCAGCCACAGTGATCTTTGGTTTCTTCTTTACCTCTCTCCCCAAGGCTCTTCTCCCCTGATAACTCAGTTCGGCTCTAGGAAGGGTTCTGGTCATCCCAAACGTCTTCCATTTAAGGATTATGGAGGCCACTGTGCTAGCTGAATACTTAGGACTATGTGATATTTCAGTTTTTCTTTTTTAATAAATCTGCAAAAATGTCAACTGTGTGTACATTAAAGAGGGAAAAATGAACTGAACTGAAATGAACAAATGATTTTAAGAAATGGCTGCAATATAACAAAGAGTGAAACATTTAAGGGGGTCCGAATACTTTCCGTACCCACTGTATACAGTACACACACATATATTATTTAAACCATTTTTTTTATTTATTTTAAAAACACTTATAAAGCTATCTGCTGTAGTTATGATAGTGATATATTTATAACACTTAACTAAAGGGCTCCAAAGTCACAAAAATAATCATATAAAAGATTGTCACTCAGATTGTTTTCACATGCACGATCACACATGGCAGATGTTCAGAGAGCAATGACTGAAATGATGGATTTTATAGATAATGATAAACAAATGAAATGCACAGCTGAATGCAACACTTAAAACAACAACAACAACAATAATAAATGTACTAAACTCCAAATGTGTTAGAAAGTAGTTCCACTAACTTTTTAAGTAATAATAAAATATATATATATATTAATAAACAAAAAGGTGTTTACCCCAATATGGTTTAAAGGAATAATCATCTCTTGTTCAGCTATACACACAAAATACAACTATTAACAACAAAAGAACTAAATTGTAAATAAATGAAACAAAAATGTGTAAGTTTGTAATTGTGTAATTTTTTAAAATAAAGATTTCTTACTTTTTGATGTCATACATCCAAATATATGTTCCCCATGCGGGGACCAATCCAAATATATAGGCAGATATGCATTTTAATTTATTTGTTGACTGGATATATCTACTTACACTGAAAAACAAAATAAAAATATTATTTGGAAATTATCATAATTTTATATATGAATATATATGAAGTTGCTGTTTTGATTTGTTTTATTTTTTCTGGCAATAATTAGATTACTTTTAGATCTATAAACCTAAACACACTATAGATACCAAGAGAAATAAAAAAAAGTGACAAATAAATAAACAAACAAACAAAGCAGACATTAAATACTTTTTTCCCCCAGAACATTAAATTGATGAAAAAGGGCATTAGAAAATCTCTAAATTTCAAATGAAATGCTGTTAAATGACAGGAATAAATTACATTTTAAAATACATGTATATGTTCATACAGTAAAGTATTTCACTGTATTTACAGTTGTTGTTGTTGTTTTCTGTATTTTCATCAAATAAATGTGGCCTTGGTGAGGGACTTCTTTCAAAACAACGTATGAAAATATCTTACAGACACCAAAGTTCAGTTGTGTAAATGGACAACTAGATGCATTCTTACCTGTTTTTCCTGTTCGACACAATCTGTACTGTATATACAGTGCTGTACAAATAAAGATGACTTGACTTGAGTTGACTCGAGTCACCTAACTTGTTATTAAATGTCAAATAATATAGATGCTAAAAACACATCCAGTCCTGTGATGAGGTGCTTTAATGTCTAAACACCGCTGACCTCTGCTGATCGTCTGTGTTAATGCACTGCTCAAAGATCCAGCTGTCCTATCCTAACACTATGTTATTGCTTAAAGGGTTACTCCACCCCAAAACCAATTGTAGTCATTAATCACGTACTCTCATGACTGCTTTTGACGATGTCTTTCATACTTACTGGACCTAGACAGTGTGGCCTAAATAGTTCGGCATTCAATGGGACGAGAGTCCCGGTTTTCAGTGTATCTTTATGATACTTTAAAATGATTTCTCCTGTGATGTATGCATATCTACTGTTGTTTATAATGAATGAGTTATGAGACGAAACAGAACGATTTAGATCAGTGTCAGAAGAAACGGAGGAACCGGTCACTGTGTACAAAACAATGCAATCCTGTTTGATATATAGCATGTGTGATAAAGGTCTTGAGAGAAAGCTCTCGGAACTCCAGAAAGCGTGTGAGAAAGAAGAGAGAAGACAGGAGGCGTTCGACGGAGGAGGAGATAAGAAAAGTTCTCACTGTAGCTGATGAGAAAGATACGAGCACATCTGTGCTGAACAAAACTCTTGGAAAGGAGGAAATCAAGAAGACGGCAGTTGTTTGATGCTTGCATATGGCTTTTGTACTGCCACGCATAATGCAAAATTGTTAGTGCTCCGTGTTAATGTCAATGGCTGCCGTCACTTTGAGAGTCAAAAAAGTATATCAAGGAACACAAATGAATACCCGTGGTTCCTGGTGATATACTGAGGTTTTATGAATACAGCGGCAGAACAATTTGTTTCACTGGTGCTAATCTGGATAACTGATGACTGGTGATGGTTATGGGTCGGAATCTGATCATAAGAAATATTTCTACTGTGGTTTAATCATAACTGCACAGTTTTGGGTCACTGGACTTCGCTCAGAGTGCCCTAAACCACTCCAGGGTCAAGTCAAGTTTGAGAATGGAGGGAATGCATCAGAATGGCCTGAAAAGCAGCACATGACGATGGAGGCACGAAAGTGACCGACTTCATAATTGAGAAACACCTGACCAGCAACACGTCCAGCATAAGGGTTAAGGAGGTGAACAGTGATACAGTAAAAGTTATTACAGATATCTATTTAAAACACAATATGGCAGGTCCACTAAAAAAACTACTTTTGCTAAAGTTTAAACATTATAAACACGTGTTTTTGTTCTTCTTGTACACACACACACACACACACACACACAACAACAACCAACTCCACACTAAAGGTGTCACATGGTACAAAAAGGTTTGAATATTGTAGGATGGACAAAAATCCCATTATAACCTGTTGACATGAACCATAAATGCAAAAAACAAATTGAAAGCGTGGAAGTTATGGTTGACGGTTCAACATATCATGAGTCCAGGCTTGTTTCCATCATGGTATATGAACATTTTTTTATTAATATATATTAAAAAGGTATTTAGAACTTTTTATTTCTCGCAATTCTATGTTTATACCGCACTTTCAAAGAAGAAGACATTCTCGCAATTAGGAGAAATATGTCAGAACTGTCAGATAAAAAGTCACATTCAGCTTTAGTGCCCTATATTACTTGTAAAAGGTTCATGTTTTAGTTTTGGGAGTCCCCAACAACACTTTCATTGTCTTTTAATATGCATTTATTTTTATTTTTTATTTATTTTTTCCAAATCCCTCCTTTGTGTGACACCAATCTGTGCTGCTTTGTGTACAGCCATTACTGGTTATTTTTGCCACTAATTATTTTACAACCAGTGACAAAAACAATAAATTAGCATTTTCATTCAGACCAATGTGAAAATCAACGTTCAAGGTTTTTTAATTTTTTTATTTTATTTGAATGATTCAGAGTCGACTCTTTCTTTTGAGAGACAATAACTTTATACACGGTGCACTTTTTATTCGATGGCGGAGGAAAAACAACAATATCTGAATTGTGGAAGCTAAACTAAATATTCAAAATTCTAAAATAAAAAAGTCACAGTTACCTTTTTTAATATTTCTAATCCACGTCTGAAGACAGGCTTTCATAATTTTCCTAACGTCCTATATTAAGTAAAAGTAAAACAATTAAATAAATAAAAACAAACTAAATAGTGTAAATAAAATAATGTCACAACTTAAAACATATAATTCATAATTCATATCAACCATAACTGATATAATTGCTAATTCCATTTTTCTATTTATTTACAGATGAAGAATGTCTTCTGGAGATTTTTGTGCAAACTTTTTGTGCAGATTTTTCAGCAAAGTGGAAGCTGGGATCTAAATCCTTCTGTGACCCTCCGAAAACAAATGACTGAGACCAGAGTGATATTTCACAGATTTCAGTAATGATTAAGTGAAAAGCTGCCACTGAGAACTGGAGGCTACTTCAAGGTTACGTTTATGAACTCCTAGTCACACCAGAAAATGTGCCTTTTACCACATGACATTTATTGTCCTTGCTTCGAGGGAGTTTTAAGAAAGGTTAAACGGCCTGACAAATCATTAATTTTTCAATAAATGTTTTTTTTCCACATGATTTAACAATTATTATTGCCACAAGAAAACCAGTGCCTTGCTTACCATATATTGCAGCCAAGAGAGAACTTTAAAAGAACCTGAGGCACTTAAGTAATTGTTGCAAACTTGTTCTGAAAAGCGTTTACATGCAGTAAAGCAATTTAGCAATAAATCAACAAGAAAAGAGAGCTGTCCTATTAGGAATTAACAGAACAAAGTAAAAACAAGGCATAATGTTGTTGAATAATGAACTACACTACTCTGCATGACCACTAGGGGTCTTGCCTTTAGGCCGCCATAGCTCTTGGTGAAATTCATATTCCACAACCGTCAGGATGTCTTATCAGAATGCAGCTCACTTGCTGCCGACCTGGGCAAGTCTTCCCAAATGCAAGTCTTGTCTTTAGAGCAGTGTTTCCACAAAGGAAATCCAAGTCTCGCGCTGTACACACCAGTCAGACCTAGTAACTGAGAGGACAGACTGTCCTTAGTTGGAAAGTATAATGTCTTACCTTTCCGTCAAGGCCTAACACGATGAAGATGAAGAGGACAGAACGTTTATCTGGATAGAAGCTGTACAAAGTCCTTAAAGTGCATGTAATTGAATACGTACACTATGATATCCGGTTGACTGCTTTGTCTGGTCACTGCACAGAAGCGATCCATCCGTGAACGCTGTCTGAAAAGCGATCCGTCCTTTTCTAGTCACTTATCTGGCTTGAAGTTAAGGAAGTACTTCAACCAAATATGGACATTTGTTGAAAATGTACATGAGACCATCCAAAATGTGGAAGAATTTGTTTCTTGTAGCACATTTGGAGAAATTTACTGTATTAGACTGCATCTCTTGCTCATCAAGGGATGCTCTGTAGTGAATGGGTGCCGTCAGAATGAGAGTCCAAACAGCTGATAAAAACATCAAGTAATCCACAGACCATCCTTTTCACTGCATGGAGAAAGCCATATTATGGATGGAGGACTCATATTTTAGCTGAATGCAAGAGTTTGGAGTTAAAAAAACAACAACAACAAAAAAAACACACACTTTAATATTGGGTTTGTTTCTGCTTTTCACTTCGTATGCTGTTATTTGATGAACTGGAGTGGTGTGGATTACTCGTCAGCGTTTTTTGCTATTCATAACCAATTTTTTTAAATGACGAGGCGTTAAACGTCGGCGATATTCACCCGCGAAAAATTGTCCTTTAAGCCTTTAATGCTACATTTCTTCAAATCATTCGGACGATCAAACAAACGCATCTTAATCCGAGATGGCCTGAGGGGGGTACATTTGTGGTAAATTTTCACTTTTGGTGAACTAGCCTATTCTTTGAAGGAATAAATATTTCCTACAAATATGCTTCATTTTTATTCAACCTCACATACCTCCTAAGCTATCTAACTTTCTTTCTATGAGATAAAAGGAGATGTTTAGCAGTATGTTCAAGCTGGAACTGTAAAGGTTCCAAAAATCACCCAAAAAAGTACTAAAATGTTTTGTCTTCCACATATGAAAAAATGTATATTTTCATTTTATTCATTTTTAGGCGAACTGTCTGTTTAAGGATTCATAAGTTTTCTGGGTGTCGCAATTGACAATAATGAGAGAAACACACTTTTTCAATTGCATTGCAGTTGCATTTATTTCTCACTTGGACTAAATCACATTCATAGCAGTATCACTATAATAAAGGAGCACTACAGTCCTTTAACAACAATAACGAAAGGAATTAAACTGCTGGACATTATAACAATAAGGCAAAATATTGAATAGACATCACATCTGCTCAGAAAAAATAATAACAGCATTCGTTCACAACATAATAATAACTTCACAATGTTACGGGTCAACTGTAAAAAATATATAGATATATAGCAGGAGAAAGAGAGAGGTACTCCAAAAAAATAAGAGTTTCCCTTATTTAGTAATATTGTTCACAGACATCAGACCATTAAACCTTTTTCTTCTATTTTTTTAAGATTGTATTCATAACGGCACAGCTTTTACTACTCAAAGTATTGTCACTGCCTTACTTTTTACATACAGCATAGTCATAAAATGTTACATTATATGATTCCTAAGATGCTTTATAATAATATTGGTCCATCTTATATACTTTTGTTAAAATGTGATTTTTTGCAGTATTTGCTTATTAGTACTGGACAGCAGTTAAGAGTCCGCTACAGTTACTATCAATGTTAATATGTTGGTATCATAGAAGACTTTCTCATAAAATGGAACCAAACCAGATTATACTATATCTGATGTTATTAACAGCATCTAAACTTTGATTTACTCTGGAAGGCAGAGTAACATAACACAATAACATAAAACAAACTTGGTAACGTTGTGATTGTGCGCAATGTTCGCAGCAAACGTTGTCGGCACACACGTGATGCATACATCCTCTAAGACTGCTTCTGGTTTCCACAGACAGCAGACGCGAGAGAAAAGTGCTTATTAAGTTTGAAATATGGATATTTATCATACAAAAAACCATGGATTCGCTACAGAGGGACTTAATTCACCCTCCATTGAGTACGTTTTATTACGGCTTGGAAAGGCTTGGAGGGGTCTGGACAATTTTTATTATATCTCCAATTGGATTCGTCTGAAAGAAGAAAGTCACATACACCTAGGATGCTTAGAAGGTGAGTAAAAGTCAGGAAAATATTGAATAAAGTGATTTATTTTGAATTCCTTTGTGTTCAAAAAGTAACATTACCATTCAGATCACCATTTTTTTTTTTTACTAGGCAGTCAATTGGACAGTCACAAGCCTCCCAGTTTTAATCTAAAATATCTTAAATTGTGTTTTTAAGACAAACAAAGGTTTTTGGTACTTGTTTGGAACGACATGGGGGTAAGTGATTAATGCCAAAATTTTCATTCTGGGGTGGAGTAACCCTTAAACTATAACAGAAATTTGTACAAAATTGTTTTAATTTTATTACAATGTACACAAAGTTTACTTTACAGGCATAATGTTACCCTCACAGAGGAGCGATATAATTGGAATCACTTTCAGAATTTTTGTTCCAGCTTCAGAAATATAAAAACTTTGATGACACTCAGAATCCATTTGACTTTAAAGAGTAATAAACAGAAAGCTATTGTCCATTGATCTGGACGATACGATATTTACCATTATAGTTATCTTTATATTTGTTGTACATGGGCCTTAACATAATGAAAAAATTAAAAATAAACATTGTAATTCTATAACGATAACAAAGTCGACGAAAACGAAAACATTGACTCTTTTAGAACAATTTTTGTTTCAGCTAAAGAATAATAAAAACATTGACGGCCAATCAAAATCTATTTGATTCAAAAGAGTCAATAGTAAGTGTGCGCTTATATTAAAGGGAACAATATCATATGTTGGTGTAGACACTAATAATGTTATCATTACCTTTTAAGTTATCATTTTTGGTGTGAACAGGCCTTTATTCAGGTAACTAGCTATAAACGTCTTTAAAGATGCGCAAGATGCTCTTCAAACTGTAGCTCATCCATGACAACGATTGATGTGAAAGAAAGAATTACAGTGCTTTAGAATTAACAGCTTATAGTGCCCCTTGTGGCAATTCTGAGAATGCAGCATATACTTGCGTCACTTTACGAATTGTAACCTGACATTTAGGATAGTACAGCTATGCACGAAATTGGCCTTTGGGAATTGCGTCGAGTGTTTGCCTAAATTACATATCAAGCCTCAATCTCAAATACAGAGTTTCAAGAAGGTAATAACGAGATAGAATGGAAAAGTGCAGATACTTACATCACTCAATGGTGTGCTTTGAACCAAGTGGTTTATTCCTCATTGTCTTTAACAACAGGATCGCTATACCTAAACACTGTCATCAATACTGAACCTACTTAACTCCCAGCATTCTGTTTTATCCCCCTCGACTCAACACAAAAGCATCAAACACACAAGTGCTGACAGAGGGTGTAAAATGATCGCGCTCATTGCCATTTGAATAAGGTTGCAAACTAAACCAAAGCCAGATGGAAAGGAAATCTTCCCCATGCCAGTGACTGTCTCCACACTTCTCAACCGACAGTATTTCAGCGATGGAAACAGAAGGCACCTGTTCTCCTCCAGGGAGTTCGCATTAACACAATAGAGAAGGAAACGACCAGGCGAGGTCGAATTCTAACCATCTGGGAGGTGACAGCAGGTTGTAAACAAGGAAGAAAAGAAATGCTAAGCAGGAGTACTGCCATCAAACAATGGTTACATAACATTTACTATAAGAAGTTACTCTAAATCAGTCTGTTTGCCCCTAAAATAAGATTAAGGGGAATTCTCTGGGACTCTTATTTTCATGACAACCATCAAATAAACAATTACAACTTTACTTAAAACGTCATTCCGCCGCAGACCTTCAAAACACATCAACGATTTGCAGCTTGACTCACAATGGCTATGAAGAGACATGCTGTTTGATGACCTTGTAAATCAAATACGGTTTTACGACTAAGCTGAAATGTTTTTTGCTGACAATGTGACCCCTGAATAGGGAACCTATGAAACTTGGCATAAAGCAAATGTGTCAAAATAGCCTCGCTGTTTCTCGAGAGCTCAGCAGTTGAGCTGAGTGTGTGCGCGTTGATAACGACAGTAGCATTTATGTGCGTAACAATGTGCTGGACGCAGTGGCCAACAGGGTTGGGTAGACACCTCTTTTAATGTGATGTGCATGAGTCTAATTTAAGTTACCTAAGAGTACGGCACCATTTTCATTCATATTAAAAACCCCAAAATAGAGTCTAACACCAGTCCACCACTGGATATTGATGTCCTGCGCATCACGACCAACCAGGTTTAAGATGTTGTATAGCTTCAAAATGGACCATTTGTTGAGTGATCAGCTGTGTTTGCATTCAAAGCCCATTTCCACTCACACCTGAGGGTAAAACAGCTGAGCACATATCAGCCCAAGCTGTACTTTCCATCATGGCTGATGGTTCCCTCATTTAGTGAAGGATTTAGAGCTGACGATCCCTTATTGAGATTTATATATAAAAACAACAATCAGTTCAAATCAACTGATTATAAATACAGTACTGTTACGCTTAATCTTACAAAGCTTGTCAAGAAAATGTCCTAGTCATATTTCACCCCAAAGTAAATAATATTTATATTTGAATATTTTGCGTAAATAAAATGAAGTCTAGTTTGATATCACTGGTATTGATATTTATTGCCTTTTTATTATATGAACTTTTTTGTATCAAATTTGTTGTATCATTAAGAAGAAAAAAGAATTACTGAGAATGACAACTACAAACAAAAGCAAATCACCAATAAGGTAATACAAAACAGAGAAATCCTAAAACAGTCATTTTCTTTATGCAAAATATGTCCTTTTTATTTTGTAGTGAAATATGACTTAAAAATGTTGTGATCATAGTGTCACCCTAGTATGTGACTCACAGTACCACACACAATAAAAAGGAGAACACTGTACTGTGAAATATTCACACTCTGTGAAACTGTCACACATTTCAGGTGGAGGATTGGATGTGAATGAGTTGAGAAAAGAGTGAGAATTAAAGAAGGAAAAAAAATACTGGCTTAAAAATAAGACACCAGCTAATCTTAAACTGATGACAGATGTCTATTCGCCCACCACAGGGCTTCCCAGTTTCCCTTTTGTACAATACTTCATACTGGCAATAGACAAAGGAAAGTGGTTGGAAGCTTGATACATGTGTATCGTCTGACAACACACACCCTCTTTACAAACATTATCCGATACTATACAGACAAAATAAATACTTCAACTTGTACTTATTTGATTTTTCCTTGTGGTAGAGGTACTTAGCAATGCTGCTGACTTGTCGGAAACCTAAGACTAGGATAACAGACACCGTCATCGAATCTCCTCCAAGAAAGAGACCGGCATCCATATTATGAGAGTCCTGTGCCGTCTTTTCCTATTGGTGTTGGTCACGTCTCAGAAAGTAGTGTAGGATACGGGCTTCATCTACTCCAGAGACAATGCTAGCACTGGTTGCAGTCAATTGGGCCTGACATGATAACTTCTCCAGCACGGGTATGCAGGCATGGATGTTTGTGTACTAAAGTTATGAAAGAAAATGACATTGCAATGTGTCAGTGACACTGGATGAGGTATACCTCACAATACTACGAAAAGGACTTGTTCATTGAATTTAAGTGCAGCAGCAGCCCTACGCTAACATATCTGCTTTAGTATGCAATGGTTTTTATGCTGCTCTCTGATTAGATTTGGAAAATCTACATTGAGGCGGGGAAACCAACCCTATACGAAGAACTTGAACTATTTCGCTAGTCCATTCTACAGACAAAATCTGGTCACTCAAGACTCACCCTTTGTTCACAATATAACCCACCAGGGACTCTCTGAAGTGGACAATATATCAGAGACATTCAGAAGACAAAGGGATAGTCGCAAGTGGGGTACTAAGTTGGGTAAAATGGAATATTTGAAACTAGTAAAACCGAGTGGTCCACCACTCATCAGTCTTTCCTTTCTCAATACCATAAAGATGGTACTACTACAGAAAACAAATGCAGTATATGGAAAGTGACCTGACAAAAGTGAACCTGATTATGCCTACAAGACTATCTAACCTTGCACATTCATCCAGCATGGAATACTCCCATTGGTTTGGTCTCACATGATCCTAAACGGGTAATTCTTCAACTATAACCAATATATCCTGGTCATGGTCAGACGGGGGAACTGTGGATGGACCAGGGGTTGCAGAAAGTGGAACCTGTGTAGCTGCTAATGATGTTGAGTCAGGGAAGGGTTGGTTAATGTGTGGTTCCTCAGGCTCTTTTTCGAGCCGCATCGGCATCTTGGCATTCCACAGCCGACAGTGCGATCAACATCTGGGCAGCATAGTAGGTGGCCATTATGATAGCTCTGGAGTGGGGAACCGGGAAGCAGAACTTGTTGACGGCAATGGTGAGGTCGGACACCATGAAGAGGACAGCTCCGAGGCAGGCTGACAGTTTCGTCCAGGTCCAGAGGTCATTGGCGAGCTGGACTCCAGCGATGGCTCTCCAGCCCATGAAGCCGATGAGAGCGATGTAAACAGCCACCAGGTAGGTGAAGGGACCGGAGAGGTAGGGGTACAGAAGGGTGTAGCTGAGGCCTGAGATGACAGCGATGATTAGACCAGCTCTAAAGTTGAGGGGCTTCATCCCGAAGGCCGAAGAGTAGAGAATGTGGGTTATCCCAAACATTAGCAGTCCTGATAAGGCAAATACAATTGTTTTGAGAATATGTCATAGAGAAAGGAGGGGTGTCCAATCCAGCTTTTGGAGAGCCACTTTGCTTCAGAGTTTGACTGTAACACAGCTTGCTAGAACTTTCGAGTAATCCTGGAGACCCTGAAAAGCTGGCCCAGATGTGATTAATTAGGGCTAAAGCTGAACTCTGCAGGTCTCCAGAAGGAGGAATGGACACCCCTGAATTAAAGCACATCACATATAGCAGTGGTTTTCAATTCCAGTCCTCACATACCAACACTCTGCACATTTTGTATGAATCTCTTATCAAAGATGTATGATTTGTTCGGCTATTCCACCATGTTTTCAGTTTGAAGGGAGCATATTCCGTTCAAATGGCATTAAAGTGTGTGAGACATGAATTTAAATTGTATTAACAGAGGTATATCATGTCACAATTTAGTCTTCTCTACTAAGTTTCGCAAACCCATAAATGAATTTTCCAAAGTGAACTAAACAATAGATTTTCCTGTGCTCTGGGAGGGACCAGGGACCCCGTCAATGGGAACACAGTTCATGCATTCAACTGTCTTATAACGAGCTGGATATCTTAATCAAATAAGAGAATTAAATAAGAATGAAATGCAAAATATGCAGAGTGACGACTGGAAATAGTAACCACTGACATACAGTATATAATGTTACATAGCAGGAAACATGTTATTCTTGGACTCATAACAATCTTGTTTGTTCCAAAGGAAAACTTTGCTTGAGTAACTCTGTGGTTCCCAAGGGTATCTTTGGGCAGAATGGTTTGTTCCAACCCTCAACCCTGACCTACAAAACCTTATTTAACCGCTATGCTACTTTCTCCATGCAAGAGTTGCGGAATCAGGCATGATAGTTCAGGGTTAGAACATAAAATGTCTTGCTTGAAAGTGGTGACTTGCAAAAAAGAACACAGTCTTCTGCTTTCATATCATTTGCATAAACTCACTGAACCCTCGTTTGGAAAGTCAACAAAAAAAGTTAAATGCAATGTTATACTGATGCAAAGCATCTGATAAACAGAGTAATTTGTTTTCTACAGATGACATATCTCTTTCTTCCTATCAACCCACATAGCAAATAACTCTTAATCCTTTTTTAATGAAATCAGAGCAACACAAATGAATTAACTCACCATGACTAAAGTAGCCTTGTTCCTGCCAGATGAGAAATGCGTCACCCAAAGCTGAAAAAATAAGTCCTGCCAGGATTTTCCTGGCACTGGAGTGGGCACCTAAAAAGCTGATGCCATGGGCGAGCAGAAAAACCCAAAGACAGAAGATGGGCAGGCATTTGATGAGGGCACTGAACCAGGAGGGGCTTGAGGTGGGCAGCCACAGAACAAAGTAGACGCAAGTGGCTTTGAAGAATGGAACAAGCTTTGGACCCTCGCTCTTGACCTGCATGACAAAAGAGAGACTGAAGTTGCATTCATGGGAATTGAAACAGTCCATCATGTGAGGCAGAAAACCTGACACAGAGCCATTCTTGTATTTAACAACTGGACGACATAAAAACAGTTACTGTAATATGATCCATGGGTTTTCACAGAAATAAAAAAAGTATAAAAACAAACAAGAAAAATATGTCAAAATTTACTGTCCCATTAAAACTAGTTTAGAATTGGGCCTTTTGCC
>JAUMHI010000074.1:12367036-12400146 GCA_032359435.1 Enteromius unitaeniatus | reverse complement strand
AAGTATAAAAACAAACAAGAAAAATATGTCAAAATTTACTGTCCCATTAAAACTAGTTTAGAATTGGGCCTTTTGCCATCTTTAACCAAACTCACAACAGACGGTGTAGATAGTCACCATAAAACCCTAAAAGAGGAAGCAGTGGCTTACAACACAAAGATATTTGTTCTTTGTGACCCGAAGGGTCATATTGGCCTGATTGCACAACCTCCTCATCACAAAACTAGATGATTCTGGAAGACTTCAATGAGTGACTTTAGACTTTTCATCAAATTAAGAAGCTGCCATATAATTGCTACATGTCGAATCTTGAAAATAAAGTATTCTTACCTATAATTATGTGTTACTAGTACTAGTAGAACTAGATTTTTTTTATCATACTCCAAAGTACATTATTTCCAGGGTGTTGCTGTGGCCGCTAACCTGATTTTACCAAGTACAACATCCTGGTTCAACATCTTTGCTGACCCTGGAACAACATTGTGATTAGCCAATCAGATTTGAAGAACCTGTCTATAGATTTTGTGAAGCTCAGGCTTACAATAAGGGTTTGCTGCTTGTAAATCAGTGTCATTCGTCTATCATTAAATCTAATTTTATGCACTGCTCATGGGTAAGGTTAGGTTTAGGCGTAGAGATATGGTCAAGACTAATTATTTGTAATAAAATGTAGTTCCAGGGTTAACAAAATCTGACCTAGGGACACATCTAACTTGACAAAATCAGGACATGCTGCTATGGCGGTCTAGGAAGCTAGTTAAGTATTGCTGGAGGCTTTCTAAAATGTTCTGGGTTGGTTGCCAGGGTATTTCTATATGGTTGCTGGGGTTATGTAGGTGGATGCTTGGGTCAGAAGAGCCCATCCCAGATCTCTAAGATGTTATGGTCTTTAAATAGGATTTGGGTTCCTCCTTCACTGTAAGCCTATAGTTTTTACCAGATATTTAGCTGGAAATTAGCTCAAATTGTAGGTGTTTAGAAAAGCAAAGAACAAATCACTGTAAAGAAAAGCAATAATTACACTTGCCTTTTATATGTGTAGTAAGAAGTAGATTCACGGTACACAACACATGACTTATGTAACAGTGACAACTACTACAATGGCTATAATAATGAAACTATTTAACTTTTCTTGTCCTAATCTTCTTCTTAGTCCATGTCTGTTGCTTAGTCTTAGTTTGAGTCTTTGCCAGTGGGGGAAGTGGAAAAAAGCTATTGTTAGCAAGTGTATATTTTAATCAGATTCTGGTGCACCCCGCAGTCTGAGAAAGGTCACGGTGAAATACACAGGCCGCAAAAGTGCTTCTGGTTTCTAGCCAGTTAGAGTAAGTAGATTGAATGCACACAGCATTATTTCTTTATAATGTAAACATGTGGTGGTGATCTTTAAAATGAGGGGTGGTAAAACTTTGTGTTTATAGACCTGATCTGGTAAATGAAAGGTTGTAGTGTGTGATGATCCACTAACCATAACCACTGCACTGGTGGGGCTTTTTAGAAGATTATCTTCTAAAATTGAGTTTCAGAATCACTACGTAGAAATGTAGCATTACATCACTTCCCCTCAGCATTGGGTGCCATCAGAATGAAAGTCCAAACAGCTGATTACAACATTACAATAATCCACAAGTAATTCACATCATTTCAGTCAATCTATTAACTTGAGCTGAAAAGTGTGTTAGCAAAAAAAAATCATCATGCTTTAACTTGTAAACAGTGCTTGATATGTTTTTTTATCTTGATTCAGACAAGATGTCTTATTATGCTCAATATTATGGAATATTAAATTTTAGATGGAAGCAATTATTTGAATTTTACTGCTCCAGTGGAAAAATCTTACATTGTTGTACACATTAATTATATCACTTGTGGATTAATGTGATGTTTTTATCAGCTGACTTGATTGGGTCTCATTCTGAAGTGGGTAAAATATTTTTTTTATTTCTATTTTTGCATAATATGTGTATATGTGTTCTGTGTATATGTACAAACTACACACTCATAAAGTATATGTTTTGAAAGTATTTGCATGTCTGTTAAATAAGTAATATATATTTAATATAAAAACAAGACATTTTTGTGAAATGTGCATATTGTATATTATATGAAATGTATATATTTTATGTAAATAAAAACTATTATTTTGTATGCAGCACTAATACACACACACTATATATATATATATATATATATATATATATATATATGTATGTGTGTGTTAAAAACATATGCTTTGCTGAAACGCTGCGATCTTGATTATGTCAGCAAAACTGAAGTCATGTCAAGAGAAACTGCACGAACTGGGATGCTTTTCTTTGCAATTTAGTCATAATGCATGCGTCTGTATGAAAGAGGAATGAAGGCTGTCACGAGACTTTCAATAGAATAAAGCCCTTTGAAAGCAGATGAAAGCGGACCAAAAAATGAGGAAATACTGAGAACGAAAAAAACGCTGCACAGCGAATTGCACACAGCTTATTTAATTAAAGATCAATTGAATCTCTGCATAAATTAAGCAGCACAATTCGTGATAACACAGCACATGGTTTGTCGAGGTAAAGTAAACATGAGCATGCTGGCCATAGTCACGTGCTCATTGTTATTCCCAATATAACAGACGCAAGGATGCAAAGACTAAATATACATTTAAAACAAACAATGATGTCAGCGTACTGTACGTCGATTGTCATACGACAGATGTGCATAATAAAAATGACAATCATGCATAGACAACGTCAAGAATTTATATAAATATAAAGTGGTTGTCAGAGCCAAGCAATAGATGAATGCGAAATGAAAATGGTCATACACTTATAAATCCATATGCAATGCCGGTTTCAGTTTATGCAATGCCCATGAGTGATCATGTCGATGATACATGGATGTTTTGATGAAAAGCGGTAGAAAAGGGAAAAGAGGAAACAGACTCACCACAGTGACAGGAGAAACCATCTTTGTCTGCGGTTGAACAGCCAGTGGAAGAAGAACAGATCTGTCGTCGCTAGTATTTATGTCCCTTTGTATGTGAAATTTGTTTTTGTCTTGTGTTTGAGACAGGCCATCATCAGTGGGAGGAGAGATATCAGCTGTAATGTGGGCGGAGCTCGCGGGTAAAAACAAGCCCTGTCCAATAGGTGCTGACATTACGACGAGCCTCAGTGGGAGGGACTTACCTGCGATATTTACATACGGCGCATTAAGTGTCCGTTTAGTGCTTTAATACGTTTTATTGTCAACGTCTGATTCTCATAAATAATGCGAGTTCGATATAAATTGTAAAGGATGGTGAAAATGATACCGGGATGCGGAAACGGTAGATGAACTGTTTCGTCAATCTGTGTCGACATCTTGTGGTAGCATTAAGTAAACAGTATTGCGTCACTGCTCACTATATTTTCTTAAAAAGTCGTTAATGTTACAAAGTGATGTCTTGGCATTGCAAGCTTGTTTATAATAAATATTTAAAATGTAAAAGAAAAATAAGTGCTTATTACACTTATTTTTCTTTTACATTTTAAATATTTTTTATAAACAAGCTTTATACAAATTCAGACCTTTCATACAAATTACGGATGCGTTTTCTTTCTTTCATTAGATTTTATTTAGAAACGTCTATTATTTTTTATGTGACCATATAACCAGTTTAAGTTGCAAAAAATACATTTATTTGATGGCAAACTTCATAAAAGATCTTGTTCTATGAAGATAATTTGTACATTTCCTTTGTGATTAGTTATATGCATTTTTAAGTACTTCATTTGAACAACTTAAAGGTGACTTTCTCAATTTTAATTTAATTTTGCACTCTCATGTTCCAGATCTTTAAACAGCATCAGTAACAGTTTGATAATAAACCCTACATCGATGTAAAGCTTACTTATTGTGCTTTCAGAAGATGTATACTTCTCAATGACACTTACAAGACAAATAGCCTAAACACTAATGTGCAAAATGTGCAGTTATATGTATTTTCTTTGCTTATTCTTCGCTTATTTATTTTTACAATCATATCTGCCTTAAATAATATTAAAAAGCGCTTGCGAAAGTGCAATTCTAGCTATTTCGGCTTTATCTTAGCAACCTATATATAATTATCGACCAAAATATATCTACAATTTTGATCTTACACACGCAACATTGAAAGTTATGAAAGAAGACAACGCGTGTCTTAAACAACCGGAAGTGACGCTTGTGCGTGAACCGGATGACGTGTTGCTTCTAGAACACAAATCTCACAAGAGGATTTTACCTTATTCGCGTTGTTTTACAGCCTTCCAGTTTCATGTCGTTTAATGACAATTTAGAGAAACTGGTCCGGTATCACTAAACGAATACATAACGAAACTTTTTTGTAATAATCTGGGAAGCTCTCCGTTGTTTAAGGCTTTAAATGTACAGCAGTTGATCAGATATGGCGAGCAGAAGCTGAAGAGGGCTGATTTCATCGAGGGTTTTCTCTTAATTCGCTTCTCCTTCCTCCGATACTCTGTGTGTTTTAACAGGAGGGCTGATTTACGGGCACAAAGGCTGCCTGAGGTCAGTTTGTGTCGACTGGTAAGTGGTAGCTATTGCTATTAGCTTAAGTAAGTGAGCTGTAGACAGTCAGGGATCATGGATTTCGACAGCGTGTTGTCCATCGCCTCCCAAAACCAAGGCCTCAGCAGCGTACCGGTATGTGTGAGAAAAACGCATAAAACATGTATTTATTTATTGTGATCTAACTATATGTGATTGGATCAATTCTAATGTTTTATTATGGTAATGTGACAATTTATCATGATTTAGATTGGTATTCATTAGTTTTGCTCATGCTTTGAGAAAAAAAAAAAAAAAGTCACTTCTGGCATTTGCTTGTAATTTCACATGTACGTGTTTGCATTTCTGTGGTTTTCAATCATGTCTGTTTTTTTTTTTTTTGGTAGAAGCGGTATAGCCTGAAAACTGGTCCACCCAAAAAAGATATCAGAGTCAAGGGAGTCAATTCATCTGCGGTGCAGGCCTTCTTGAAAAAACAGGCCGTAGAGCAAAAGAAAAAAGGTGCTTTTTTTTCTTTTTCTTTTTTAGCTGTACATATCTCCTAAAATGCATAGTCCATCTAAGTCTATTGTTTACTTGCTGTAATGTCACTGCAAACCCATCAGACAAAAGATTGCTCTTTTCCATATAATTAAAACCTAGGGGGAATGGATGCTGTCAGCATGATGAAAAGGACTTTTAAAGCACCATGAAGAGACTTTATATGGCTTATATTTAGACATCCGCATCAGGTTGACCTCAACCACATAAAATATCACATTTATTTAAAACTAACTGTTTGTACACATTTTTAAACTGGAAAGTCATTTTGACTGAGATTTTCTTGAAGTTATTACATTAGGTTAAACCCTACAGACTGTTTACACATCATCTTCACATAATCTTTGTACTTTTTAGGACCTTGTTGCGCTTGGAGCTGTTCCTGTCAGAATTACAACTCTCCAAGAATTACTTGTTAATCTCTTATTATGCTCAAAAACCTTGTGAGTGATCAATGTTAAAACTATCCACAAAAAAGTCATGTTTTTCTCTCAAAAAGTTTAGATCATTCAGGTGTATTATAAATAAAATCCAAAACAAAAACTGCTAAGTAAAAGAAAAGAGGTGGACAAAAATAATAAATCCATGATTTGGAGATAATATAGCATAATGGAAGATTTGTAAGCAAATTGGATAGTTTTTGACTGGGATTCTCAGTACAAAACATTTTTTAAATTATAAATAACACATGTGCCATAAAACAGCCAACAACAATTATTATTATTATTTTTTTTATTATTAGTCAAAATCAACTGGTTGCTTTTCTCTGCTATCGGTGAATGCACTCTGTTAATATTTGCAGATAAAACCTAACGCATATCATACGTTAACACACTTTTCAACGCCTTAAACGGCGTACTCATCTGAAAGGGCAGCCCACAAGAAACAATGTGGTTTTAAGCTTCATAAAGGGTTACTGTGCCTATGTAGGTCATCTTAAAGCCCTCTCATCAACTTTGCCATTTTTCAAATACACTTTTTTTTTTCTTTTGAAATGCAGATTTCACTATAAAATTATCTATGATGAACTCCATGCTGGTATATCATGTAGGGGTTATTTGATGCTAAACTCTGCAGGATAGTGGGCTTGCAGGAGCAGGGTAACACCTGGCATAGAGATTTGTAAAGACATGAGGGTAAGAAAATAACCATGGCACTTCTCATATAATGCATATTTTTATGTTCCTCTTGCTCCTTTCTTAGAACTACAAAGTAAGAGGTCAAAAGAGGACTTGCTGGCCAAAAGAGTGGAGCTTAAATCGGATAGGAAGGCAAGAGCAATGGCTTCCCGAACTAAGGACAACTTTAGAGGTTACAACGGTATCCCTGTCATAGACCAGCCCAAAAAGAGGAGGTCGAAGGGGGAGAGTATAGAAGAGCAGGAAGCATCGAACACATATGATGATGATGATGGAGATAATTATGACTACGAGGGAACAGATTCTGAATCTGAAGAACAAAGCATGCCTGCTCAGCCTCCGACTCGGCCCGAGTCCTCCAACAAAGCCTACAGCAAACCGAAAAAACTCAGTGCTCCAGTAAGGCCCCCTTCATCCTCAATGAACTTTGCGGACCTTTTGAAACTTGCTGAAAAGAAGCAGTTTGAACCAGTTGAAATGAAAGTAGTAAAGAAGACTGAAGAGAGGCTTAGAACAGCCGAGGAGATTCGAGAACTGGAAATGGAGCGCAGAGTCAAGAATCAGGACAGAGGGAAAGATGCCAAACCAGACAAAGATTCAGGACGCAAAGACAGCCGATCCCAATCCAGCTCACATTCACAAAGGAAGAATGTAGACCGAGATGGCAAAATTGGGAAATTGCCCAAGCCATCAGGGGAAAAGTACCCTTCAAGTAGTACCAGCAAAAAGCCAAAGCTTCAAGGATCCAGTGAAAGAATTCCAAGTTCTGCCAAAACACATGGAGACAGAAACTCAGGCTCCTCAGGTGCCTTAAATGGTAAAGCTGCCGTGAAGAACGGTGCTCAGTTTCAATCAAAACCAGCACAATCCAGACCCTCACAAGGCCAAAGGCCCACAACTTCAAGTGACCTTATCCCAAAGAAAGGGAATACCTCAGTACCTCAAGGGAAATCAAGTGTTTTGGGAAGTCGTGCTGGAGTTGCTCCTGGTGCAGCAAGACCAAGTCAAGGACCACACAAAAACTCTGGGCAAGTTAGACCTAGTAACTCTGAAAGAGGTGGACAACCTCAGAGACCAGTTAAACCAGGACATTTATCAAGGCCTGGGAGCAACGGACTTGTACGACCCTCTTCTGGTGACCCTTCAAAGCAACCAAGACCAGGTGGTAGTTTGCAAGGTCAGCAGATTCCTAGAAGCTCCAAGGCTTCCATAAATGGACCAGGCAGGATGGGAGGTACTGTCTCTGGGAGACAGGTGAACGGCTTGGGCTTTGGACCTGGAAGACCTCAGTGCACTGTTGTTTCAGAGACTATTTCATCAAAGAACTTTGCATCGAGACCCGGGATGGTTCCACGACCTGGAATGGCTCCAAGACCTTTGGCACCTCAAGGACCCAGGACAGTGATTGGTCCCACAGGCCACAGAGTCATGGTTAGACCCCCTGGTAAGGGTTAATCCTAATGGCCAAGTGTTGCATGATTTCTGATGCTTAAAGCATTATCAAGAGAACTTCTCTTTTGGCAGTTGCCAGTCCCAAGATTTAATGTAATGTAGTGAGTAAGTTAGTTCACCCCAAAATGAAAATGATCTCATTACTCGTATGTCGTTCCAAACCCCATAAGACCTTCGTTCATCTTCTGAACACAAATTAAGATATTTTTGATGAAATCGAAGAGCAATCTGTCCCTCCATAGACAGCCACACAACTGAAATGATTCCAGGTCCAGAAATGTAATAAAAACTTTGACCCCTGACTTGCGTCTTCCACCATTCCACCATTGACGTAATCAGAAAGTACACGCATGAACGTAATTTGCAGTTGTTTACTCTTGGGGAAAAGTGAATGCATGTTTTGTATTGCTCTCTAAAATGGCGGAACACGCAAGTCTCACATGGACAGTTTCACTGATGTTTTTAACATGTCTCTGGGATAATTCCAGTTGTGTTGCTGTCTATGGAGGGTCAGATAGCTCTCTGATTTGATCAAAAATATCTTCATTTTTGTTCAGAAGATGAACAAAGGTCTTATGGGTTTGGAACAACATGAGGGTGAGTAATGACAACTTAATTTTGGGTGAACTAACTCCTTTAAACGGGGCAATGCGTTACACCACCTTATACACCTAAACGTTTTCAAAAATGCACTTAGAATTCCAATTGATGACAAGTTAAAATTTAAGGTGGTAATCAACAGCCCATTGAAGATATTAAGTTACCGTAAAAATATCCCTTTTGCTTTGCAAAAGTCATCTACAAAAATAGGAATCCTGGTTATTGTTTGACTTATTAGGTATGTTTACCTGCACAAATGTAACCATTTGTAATGAATTCATTACTACTTCAAGTTCTAAAGTTCATGTATTCCAGAGCAAAACTTCAATGGAAGCAAAGTTGCCATGTCTGAAAGTCACTGTGAGATTAACTGAAAGCAGATATGGCCACGCTTGAATAATATTAAAGCTGTGTAAATATGTGCATAAAGGTATTTTAGAATCGGACTGAAAATATCTTCTGATTCATGAGTTTATATGTGCTCATTGTTTCCCCGTTGATCATACTATTTTAGGTTTGTGTCCCCATCCAGTCTGATGAAAATTGTATTTAGAACAAGCTCACTTGAATCGATTGAGCTTAACCTGATTGTTTCCCGATTAAACCGTTCATTTGATTATTTGGTTGCATGTAAACGCAGTTAATTATGCATAATATGACATGTTTTTGAAGTTGTATCCCCTCTACTCCTGTTATTTTTGAAGGGTCAGCCTTGCCCCCCATAACATCCAGTTATAAACGAAAGCACGAGGATGAGGAAGAGTACGACTCTGAGATGGACGACTTCATCGACGATGAAGGAGAAGAACAAGATGAAATTTCAAAACATATCAGGGAAATCTTTGGCTACGACAAGAACAGGTGAGTTTCTGCTTTGTTTAGGATTACAGTCAAACATCCGAGGGCTTGCGAGTTCTAGATGTTTGCATACTAGCAAAGAACATTTGTAGCCAACTTTGTGTCAAAATCGTCTTGCGTTTCAACAGATATAAAGATGAAAGCGACTATGCACTGAAGTTCATGGAGAGCAGCTGGAAAGAACAGCAGAAAGAGGAAGCGAGGAGGTAAGAATTCAGCTGGAAACCATGAGTGGGTCAATAGTAGTTGCAACAAACTGCTTTGGTTCATCATCATTTTCACCAAATCAGCCTTCTTTTCTGTGTTTTCTGTGTTTGCCTTGCCCCTGATTGTCTGACTAGCATGCGAATGGCAGTGCTTGAGGACCAGGAAGAGGAAAGACGAGAACTTGAGGAGATGAGGCGGAAGAACGCCACAAAGAGAAAATGATTGTGTTTGCAATAGACTGAAATAAACGCGTCTCTCCCTTTACGCAGAGGACCAGCGATTCTGATGTCCCTTAATGACACGTGTTTTTGTTTCTGCTTCAGCTTACGCCTGGGCATCAAGGAGGATGAAGAGGAACTGCGTTTGGAGGAGGAGGAGATGAAAAGAAAACTAGCCATGAAAGCAAAGCGGAAAAAGATTTAGTTTACCTTGACTTTGACCTAGTCTTATTTGGTTGAGAGGAACAGAGCGGAGTGGAATGGAAATGCCTTTCTTTGTGCCGCTGACATTGTTACACTATTTATTTGAATGCCCAAGCCATGGGAGCAGGTTTGCACTATCAAGAGCCCATCTGACATAGCTGAGCTTCGGAGAAAATAATATATAAAATGAATATCTGAGAATCGTGATAGCATTTCTTTTTGTATCAGTAGAAACCATGAAAGTATATCTATGTGGATGCCTTACTCAAGCGCCAACTTCCGGATTGGTCCTGCTTTAGGGAGAGTTATTTTATAACTTGTAATATTTAATTGGTGAAAGAGACAGAAGACTGCCATTTTTCCAATGTATTTTTTGTTAAAGTGATTTGACAGATTCTGTTGTCCTGTCGTTTGTTAACTACGGGTCGTTGCTGTGAAAGTGGATTATGGTTATAGTACAAATTAGCTGGGTTGATACTCAAGTATAGACTTTGTAATGCAGAGGTCATTCATTTCAACATCCTCTGGACAGCCGGTCATCATCTGTAACATGGTGACATCATGGAAGAATCTGGAATCGACAACAATGGCGACATATTACACGGGTTTTTGTAAAAGTTACTGATCCGGGCAACGGATGTAGTGCTGTATGCAAACATCTGACAGGCGTCTGCAAGATTTCAGTTTTACATGCGTTCTAAATAAACATCTTAAAGACATTTGTATTTGACATCTGATGGGGAACGCCCTGTAGAGGTAGATGAAGACATCAAACGTGTCCATGATGCATTGCTGTATTTGGTTTTGTTACTGGACCAGAGTAAACCTAGGCTGGTTGACAGGTTGTAGCTTGTCATAGCTGGTCAGCAGGCTGGTTTTAGAGGGGTTTTGGCCACTTTCTAGCTGGCCAGACCGTCTCAAATCAGCCAACGAGCCTAGGTTGTTTTTTGCTTCCTTACATCTCTAATCACTATAAAAGCAAGATATACAAATAACATTGTGTATTCAATATCTTTGCTGTATATAAAAAAAGAAAACAAATTATACAGCATCTGATAGTTATGTACAAATTGATTTATATGTTTGATTAAATCTTTAATTTTTTTTTGTAAGGTAATAAATGAAAGATGAAGTGTGTTTATGTTAGTTATAATAATAATAAATCAAATTTGTGCTGTGTAGTTCAGATTGGGCAATTTAGCATTTGTTTTTTTTATTACTATTATCAACGAGTTTGGAAGAAAAAAAAGAGAAAATAATACAATATTTATGATAACATTGTACAGATGTGCCGCAAATCTGCAAATTTCAGTGTATTTTCACCTTTTATTTTTGTCTCAGTTGTCTCTCAATATACTTTTGTTTTATTTTTATTAATTATAGACATAACAGAGGTGTCATTAAAAGCATAACACTTTGTATACAATATATCAACTATGTATCAATGGCACCAGAACATATACAGAAAGAAAGAATAATTATAATAAATAATTCATAAATTCGAGGGACACAAATACAATCATTTGCCAGAAATATAACAATGAAGAACAAAATAATTACAGAGAGAAAAACTAATATTAATTTATACATCAATTATGTATAAATGAAAACCATTACAAATTGAAGTTGTTTTCTTATTTAAATGAGGATACAATAGTATTAAGATGCATTTTAAGTTCTTAAAAAAACAAAAACAAGATGGGTTTGTTGTTGGTGAACTTACACTTACGTATGTACAATTTTCCAAGCAAATCAATGACATTTACAAGAAAAACAGCATTACATTTTGTAGGATCATAATCAAAGTATCCAAAAATAACGTCTCTTGGGGTTATGGATATATCTCGCCGAATATTGTCTTTAATAAATGTGTCAATACTTATTCAATATAAGAACATGACCAAAATTTGTATGACGTATTTGTATGACATCATCCTCTCGGCTTGCCGTAGCAGACAAAAGTCAGCTGGAAAGTGTTTGCGGAAGTTTTACTTTATTGCCCAGTTGAGATTGAACCGCCCCGCCGCAAACTTACTTTAATTAAACAGATATAATGGATTTAAACTCGGAATCTGTGAAGAAAGTTATCTCCAAGGTGAGTCACGTTAACTCGTGCTTGTTCACATAACAGTTACGCTCTCAATAATCTGAAATAGTTGATGAATTAAAGCTAGACACCGGTGGAACCCGTCTGAAGAGTTCATCACCGTCTTAAAAGTCACGTTTAACGACGATTATTTTCTTGTTTTCTCACCAGTATAAATTTCGTGACGTTGCTATTGAAGAGCTACAGAAAGTCTCTCGCCTTCATCCTGATATCAAGCTGATATCTGCTACATACAGTAAGATATTCTGATGATGAGCAGAATATATAACTACATTCATCTGATTTACTTCTAGAGAAATCAGAGATTGATACCTTTTATAGTATGATTAAATTGTGCGTTAAAAAGACTGCTTGGTATGTGTATATCAAATATATAAGCTTGTAATATTATATGAATGTTGTAATACTGTGTGCATCGTTTGTATTTACAGCAACTAGTGACAGTTTACAGAAGGATCTGCTCAAACTGGTTGGGAACATCCCGGTCAGATATCAAGGTGAGACTCTGGTTTACGTCTGGTCTGTGGTAGAAATGGAGTAGTGTAGTTGTTAACTGTGTATTGTATCGACAGGGCGCTCGTATAACCTGCCCATCCTGCTGTGGCTCTTGGATTCGTTTCCTTTCACGCCTCCCATCTGCTACCTGAGACCCACGTCCAGCATGGTCATACGGGAGGGAAAACATGTGGACTCCAAGGGCAGAATACACCTGCCTTGCCTGCACACCTGGGACCACGTGAGAGCGCCTCCAATTCAGTTATTCACCGTAAATGCAAAATAGTTCGATAGAGTTTAGATCATCGATTATCTGATTCATAAAATATATTTCATTGAAAGTGTAGTTGCGTTTAAAATAATTGAATTAATTAAAATGTATGATTTATTGTATTTTTATGGATATTTTAATAAAAAAGAAAAATTCTGCTCAGCATAAAAAAAGTGGAGTTTATTTGCAAAATGTTTTTAATCAAAATAACCCAACTTCACTTCGATTGAGATAAATTGGAATGCAAAATAAAAAAACTATGATTTTTGAAAATGATATTTTAAAATATAATTTATTCCTGTTATCAAAGAGAATTTTCAGCATCATTACTCCAGTCTTCGGCGTCCCATGATCCTTCAGAAATCATTCTGATATGCTGATTTGCTGCTCAGTTGTTATCAGTTATCATTGGTACTTAATTATTATTAATAGTTCTTATTACTACAATTAAACCCAGTTTTGCAGCTTAATATCAGCACATTTTTTTCTTCGATCAATAGAACGTTCAAAAGAACAACATTTATTAGAAATTGAAATCTTTAGTAACATTATGAATGACTTTTTTTGTCACTGTTGGAACAATTTAATGTGAATACAAATATTAACTTTCTTTGTTTTGATTATTTTTCCCCAAAAACTTAAAAATTAAACGCTTTTAATAAATAATAAGCAGGATCATGTGACACTATAGACTGGAGTAATAATTCTCTGATCACAGGAATAGCAGTTACTTTAAATTATAATTATATTTAAAAATATTACTGTATTTACTGCATTTTTGATCAAATAAATGAAAGTTTTTGTATATTATGTATGTATGTACCGTCTGTGTATATTTATTATGTGCGTGTATATATATATATATAAATAAATACAAACAAAAGCGTGTATATATTTAAGAAAAATGTTACATTAAATATATTTATATATTATATAAAATACAATAATATAAATGTATATACATTTTTCAAATATATACTGAATGAGTGAATTTAAATATACATTATAAATAAAGTACACATACATATATTATATAAACAAAAATTATATATAAACAAATAAATGTTTATATATTAGTGTGTGTGTGTATATATATATATATATATATATATATATATAATTTAAAAAAATTCATTGTTGCAGCCAAAGTCATCTGTGAACGGGCTTCTGGTGGAGATGATCTCAAAGTTTGAAGAGGAACCTCCACTGGGCACCAAATCTTCAGCCCAGGGCGACGATCCCAACAACCTGCTGACTTATGTGTCAAATCTCACCATTAATGAAGGTTGGGCATGTAAACACACAGCTGTGCATGTAGAGTACCGCTTAAACGAATGCAACCCGTAATTGGTCTGATTTGCTCTCGTAGGTGGAAGTGGGTCTGATCAGGAGGTAAAGGTCTCTGTGATTGGTGGAGGAGATTTGGGAATCGCTGCTGTGTTGAGTATTATGGCAAAAGTAACTACGTATCTGTCTTTTGTTCTCCAGAAATAGCTTAAGGTTACGTAACTGCATTTTTCTGACCGAGCTGTGTTGTTGAACTTTCCGTCGTAGGGCTGTGTTGATAAACTGGTTTTGATTGACATGCCTGAGAGTTCAACAAAAGGAGGCACCATGGATTTGGAGATTTTCAGTTTACCGAAGGTCGAGGTCTCCAAAGGTGCTTTTCAACACATTCCTGAACTTGATAAAGATTCTCCGCTCAGACATGTAAAGAACAGTTGAACGGCAAAGTCTACTTCTCTGTTATGAACTCTTAATTTGTGAAGTCTTGGGAGAATCTCACGACATACTGTATGTCCGTGTTTGGTTCATATTCCACTCCAAATTCAAAGCAAAGATTTATTCCACTATATTTTGCTTAAGAATTTTATTTATTTATTTTTTTGCATTTTGACAATCATTTTCAAGACCTTACATTAATTCAAATTTCCATCTGTGCTATTTTAGTATCATTTAAAATAAATTCTCCTTAATGTACTTCAGAATTTTTTTTTTTATTAATTTATTATAGAATTTATTTATTAAAACTTAAGCCCAGGGCGACGTATATATATATTTTATATATTTATATATTTAAATAGTAGTATTTAATGCAGATATTAACTAATAAATTAGTAAAATAAAAGGTTTTAGTTTTTAATTTATTTTAGCAGTGCTGTCAAATGATTATTTGTCATTAATCGCTTCCGAAATTAAAGTGTTTGTTTCCATAATATATGCACTGTTTATATTTATGTTGCATTAATAAATACTCGAATACAGTATATAGTTTGCATACCTGCAAACTTGTCGTTTTTCAGCAACAATCGCCGTTTTCATTGTCAATTGGGTCATTCACGTGAATCGTGTAGAACAGGAGTTTTTTTCAGTTTTTCGATCTGTTCCGATCAGAATCTCAAATGAGCTCGCGCCTGTCAAGAGATCTGCGAAGAAACACTAGTCTTTGCACGTCTGTAGCTCTGTGTTAATGTTACTCAGCCTCTCACACACTGACAGAGTGTGTTTCTTCTTCATATCACAGATCTGTCGGCCTCGGCGGGCTCTAAGGTGTTGGTGATCACAGCCAACGCCTGGAGTGATGAGCAGTCGTATCTGAGCGTAGTTCAGACTAACGTGGACATGTACAGGAGCGTCATCCCTCGTCTGGCCCAGCTCAGTCCGTCAGCCGTGCTGCTCATCGCCTCTCAGCCAGGTTCACAAACATCTGCTCGCTCGGCCTTGTTAATATCTTTATTACCACTTCGATTCTTATAGTGAATGTTTCACAGTTTAATAAGCAGTAAGTCTTGTGACCTCTTGACCTCTCTGTCACCAGTGGACATTATGACACACGTCGCCTGGAGACAGAGTCATCTTCTGCCCACCCAGGTGATCGGTGTGGGCTGTAACCTGGACTCAGAGAGACTGTCTCACATCATTAACATTTCACTGGTGGCGAACAGCACAGGCAAGCAGGCGTGGGTCATCGGAGAGCTCTCTGAGAACAAAGGTGAGTCCATCACAAGCACTGATGTGAATAATCACATTCAGCACATCATCGTTTTTGTTTTACATGAGACATGTCTGCGTGCTGTGTATATTTATAACGTACATATAAATACACACACATGCATGTACATTTCTGGCATTTCATGTTATATGCAATATAAAAAAAGTTTTGTTTTCCAGTACAAATATTAAAACATTGTTAAATCAAGATAAATTTATTTGAGATGCAAACTGAATATATATGTATATGTATGTATGTGCGTGTGTGTATATACATATATATATTTTTTTAACTTATATATTTTTTATTTATATATATATATATTATTCGCATATATATATAATATATATATTATTTATATATTTTTTTATTTATATATTATATATATTTAATTTAATTTATTTATATATATATATATATATATATATATATAATATAATATATAATATGTTTGTTTTATATAAAAACACGTGCATAAATAAACAAACATATTTATTTTATTATATATAACATTTATTGATCCTTTTGAAACTATGTATTTATCCATGTTAAAACAATTAGAAACAGTTCAGATATGTTCTTTTTACATCACAAAATCACTTCATTTTGACACATTTCCCAGAAATACCAGGGCTGCGTTCTCCGATAACGTTGTCTCTTAGCGCGCAACGAAGACTCAAAAGGTACACCTTAACTACAGTTATACCTTTCCTACGTGTGTTCGCCGAACTATACCTTAGGATGGTGCTTAAGGTAAACCTTCTTAAGTGCGACCTGAGCAGGTGCTGTCCATTGATAGCGATGCCTCGATGATTGATGTGCGCTCTTTCCTTCACAGCGGTATTGGAAAAGTATTGAGAAAACAAGGTTCTTTGTAAAGAAGCGTTTTAGAAATAGTACGAACTGCATAATTTAAATATGAACATGCAGAAATAAATACTTTGTGTTTATAATTTAGCAAGTCCCACACCCTCACGTGTTTTAATGTTCTCCGTATAGCGTCGACTTCGATTGAAGTGCGTTATAAAACACAACGGTTTTGTTTTTAATTCACATCATTAAATAGACGGCATGGTTTACACCTTTATTGGGAAAACAAAGTCCTCCCTAACCCTTCCCAATGCATTATTTTCAACATTTTTTGATTATTTCTTTAATTTTTATTAAAAATAAATGCTTTTCTGGTGTTATTTAAAATTACAAAAGGGGTTAAGAGGGGGGTATCATTCGCCGCTGCGAATGTCCGCATAACGGTCTCCAAAAAATGCCACAATTTTGCAAGCGCTGCCATAGCTATAAACTCATCTTTCTTTATATAGACTCTTAAACATTTTCTGTCAAGTGGCTCGCCAGCTGATGTGCTTCAGGATAGTAATTAAAAAAAGCTAACAATCATTATTGTATGGAAACTTTATTAATGAAAACACTTCCATTCACTGAGTGTAGGTTATACCAACTTAAAAATTTTAAGTAAAGTAAAAATGTAAATCAGATTTTATATTAAATGTTCATTTAAACTGCGATGTGAAAAAGTGTTTTGCATATTGGCGTCAGCAGTGATAAGGTATAGCCAAGAGCGCTCCAGACCAACCTTACGAACCAATGACTTACAGAAGGTATACTTAACTAAGAAGGTTTCGGAAAACAGGCGGTACGTCTTAAGAATGACGTAGCGTTAAGGTGGTTTCGGAGAACGCAGCCCAGATTTTTAATCATGTCATTTTAATCTCTGTGGTTGTGTATCAGTGGCGTTGTGGGGTAGTATGGGTCCGGGAACTTACCAGCTACAGGCATTAACTCCAGTGTCCAACTCCACCAAACCTTTAATGGACAGGTATGGGTCTAAATCATCAGCATCCAGATGTTTTTCATATCATTTCAAACAATGGTTTGTTACTGCATAATAAAGTGTGAACTGTTCGATATGTTCTCAGGGCGTTAGAGATGCTCAAAGGCAGAGGTCAGAGGTCATGGTCAGTCGGGTTGTCCATCGCTGACATTATACACAGCATTGTAACGGACAAAAAGAAGATACACTCTGTCACAACACTAGCTGAGGTAAGTTACGTGTAAATGATGTTGTCGTTGCTTTATTAAAAAACATACATTTCTGGAATTACAAAAAGAATAAGTCATTTAATAAATTCTGTTAATAATAAAAACCATTTCACTGAAGCAACCATTATTGCTTACGTGAAACATTAAAAGTATTAAAACAATGATCAAGAAGTTAGTTTACTGTAATCTAAATGTACTGTAATATATATATATATAAAACATAGGGTATTGGAATATAACATTTCTATAAAATTAATTCCATAGGTCTAATATTATGATGTTCAAAAGATGAAGTTGTTGTAATAAAAATTGAGGATCCTGTAAATTTTTTGTTAAAAAAAATTAAACATTGTACCAAAAATAACCACTGGGTGACACCCAAGCTTTTTTTTTTTTTTTTTTTTTTTACACATTTGTCAAAATATTATTTATCACAAAATAGCTACCAAATTTGGAACCTTAAGACATTTCCAATTATATTTAAACATTTTGTCAAGATTCTAGAAAGGTTTGATTCAGTTTATAGTATTTCTCTGGTAACACAATGTCTGATTTTTAAAATGTTTTTTACAGGATGAATTTTGAATGTTTAAGCTTTCAAGTGACAATTAATAAAATATTTAATAGGTAAAAAAGGAAGAAAAAGAGCAGACAGTTAAGTAGTTAAAGCATTAAAATGCATCTAACATTTGTAAAGATCTTGACGTTTTAGATCAAAGCTGTGTAAATCCTATTTTTTTTTTTTAAATACAACCCTTTTCTAACAATGATAGTATAGGAGGCACTGAAACAGACATGAAAATAAAGCAGTTTTTATGTTTTAATCCATGTCTGTTGATTGTGAGATCATCTAAATGCAATCCTCCGTCGTCTCCTTCTTTCAGGGTTGGGGTGGAATCGGTTCCAAAGTGTTCCTCAGCTTGCCTTGCATCCTCGGCGAAAACGGCTCTACCCGATTACCGGGACTGACTCTGGGTCCAGAGGATGAAATGAAGCTGAGGGAGAGTGTGGCGTGTCAGGTCAACCTCTTCATGCAGCTCAGACTGTAGCTCAGGTACTGGATGAAACCTACAAGTGGTGCATTTTCTCTGCAAGCTCTGTTACAGCTTTAAGACACTGTCAATTTCTCACGGAAGGTAAAGATGCACTTAAGTCCTTCCTGCAATATTTGCCTCTTATATTCTCACAGCAGCCACTGTGACAGCGCACTTAAGACTTTATCTTGCCTTCCTTTGAAGCATTATGCATATTATTATTGCACTTGTTTACACACTATGTATATGCAATCCTGATTTATAAGTGGTTACTTGTGAAAATAATACAACACTGGGGCTTTTATGAAGGTTAAATTCTGTTCGAAAAGTAAAATGAATGGCTTTAAGTGTTTGTTAAATGCGGTTATCAATCAGGCAGGTCTGTGATGAAGGTTTGCTTGTAAATTAATTCATTCAGGGCATGGGATGTGCTTTTATGCAAACGAATGTATATTAATTTATAAAGAAATATTTAACCCTGTTATTATATTTTATCACGTTGTGCTTGTGCTATATACCTCTGAATGTGAAATTCATTGACAACAGCAATAATGTAAATATTAAAATAAACACTCCACTTTATGTATTGTGTCATTGTTGCAACAAGCAAAACAAAGTTGTTATAAAAAAGGTTATTAATCAAATAAGTCAAATGAGCACAGAGTTTAAAAAGCAAAGAACATTAAACTGGGTTTAAAATTTCAACACGAACTGAACAACATTTAACCTGAGATACATAATATAGATGCAATTAAATATAAGCTCTCAATACAAAGTGCAAATCAAACCTGTTCTATTTACAATAACACAAAGCCATAAAGGCTTGAATATACAGTTTCTTCATTTTAACATTCAGTGTGGTTGCTATTTCCCAATATGTACATTTTTGACCAATCTGTGCTTCATCATCTTCCACAAGATGGCGCTAGAAGGCAGTATTGAAGCGCTAAGGTTTACAGCTGAAGGAATTTCCTTTTTGAACACATACAAGACCACTGAAAAATGCCATTTCAGTGTAATCAGGGAATTTAAAGGGTTAGTTCACCTAAAAATAAAGATTGTCATTAATTACTCGCCCTCATGTCGTTTAAAACCTTCAAAGACCTTTGGTCATCTTCGGAACACAAATTAAGATATTTTTAATGATATCAGTGAGCCTGTCCCTCCATAGACCGCAATACAAATGAAATGTTACCAGATCCAGAAACGTTTGTTTTCTTTGTGCGAAAAAAAAAATAAAAATTTATCGTAGCAAAACTTAAGTTGAGCCACTGATGTCACATGGAGTGTTTTTACCACGTTTCTGGACCTGGACAGTTGTGTTGCTGTCCATGGAGGGTCAGATAGCGCTCAGATTTCATTAAAAAAAAAAAAATCATAATAATAATAAAAAGCATAAAAAGGGACATAATATATCCCAGAAAACAACAAATAAAATAGTAATGACCAGTGGAAATTAAAGATTTCAAACCACACATGACTCCCTGCTCCTAACTGCTACAACTATACCTTCACCTTCCAGTACATCAAATTTGCATGACACACTGATAAAACACACACATTTTAGCATCCTGTTTAGAGCTGTCATATATAGCACATTGCGACATTTAAAAATAATTGCAACACTTAAGATTGAAAAACGTTGACTTGATATCATCGAAGCACAAAGGTCCAAATGACGGAAACAAGCCTTCGGTTCACACAACTTAAGTGTGACTCCAGCAACTAATGACTTGAAACATGCATTCGGTAGAAGTCTGAATCAGAGTGTACAGGAGAGATCGCTGTAGGTCGTGATTTTTTAGGCGGTAGTCTTGGGAGCTGTGACTGATTCTTGTCTTGTTCAGTCTGGTTTGGAGGAACCTGATTGCACGGGACTAAAGGTACAACAGTGGGCTTATCTGCAAAGTCAGAAGGTGGTTGGGGAAAAATGCAGTCTGGAGTCACCCAGCTGTTTTCTGCCTCGGTGGATGAAGGATGTGGAGGGAGTGGTGAAGAGTCAGGTGTGTAGAAGAACATAGATGGGGGCGGTAGAGAAAGAGACATGGCGTCTTCTGGAGGAAGGGGAAGGGTGGTGTTCATGAGAGTCAAGTTTTGGTTCTGCGGCAATGTGGATGGCATCTCTAGTAGTTTCTCCACAGATGGATCCTCCTCTTCTGAGAGGTTGTCGTAATGCGAGGTGTTGGAAGGTCTCCGGTCACTTGATGATGGCGGGACATACAGGTTGACCGGAAACTTGCTTAGCTGCCGATAGGATCTATACGAGGAAGGTGACGAAGACGGATCTTCCAAGATGAGATCCAATGGTTGGGTAATTAGTGGTGGAGGTGGAGGAAGGCAAAATGGGGCATCCTCTTCTAGAGGTGAAAAGTCGACCCCTTCTTCGGTACCGGGAAGAGGTGGAGGAGGTAATTCTGGGAGATTCAAAGAGTGGACACTGGATGAATCTGTTAAGGCGGGTTGGTACGGAGGAGGCCAATCTTCAGACACCGTTGATAGGGGCCTACTAACACATCCATTTTTCAATGAACGAGTCTCTGCTAAAAATGGAGCAGGTTCTGGGTGTAGTAGATGATCTGGTTTTTGTACAGGTGCAGCTTCTTCTTTCTTCACCGCGGTCCCTGGTTCTGCAGGTGTAGCTTGTGACAGTGAAGAGGTGGAAATTGAGTGGGTGTGCTTTGAAAGAGGGGAAGATGAGGTATTGGTAGGGATGTGTTTTTCGTTGCTCTGTTTGTGGGTGGTGGAGTCTTCCGTCTGAAGCTTGGTTAAGGTTTGATTGCTGTGTGCTGATGGTGGTAAGGGTACGCACTCGGTCTTGATTATGGGAAGCAGTATTATTGGACGCTCCTCACCCAGGGTTATCTTTGGGAATTCATCTCCCTTGGCTACAAGTCAAATCCAGAAAAGAGAGTTGTTATAATATCATCAAACCACAGTACACTCTTCAGAAGAAAGTTTCTTTCGAGGTTCAGCAAAGAACCCTCTTTTAGTCAAGGAACATTTTTGTTGTTGAATTGGCCATATGGGTCTTAATTTTACATTATAGCAAATGTTTGATTAAGGGTGTAGCTAAACCCTGCAGTAATGAGGATCCTGTGGTTGAAGACCCCTGCATTATAGGTTAGTGAGAACTTCCAAATTCTTTATACTACTTGTCCAAATGGTTTACTAAACATCTATGACATAAGAAGTGCACTGTAGAAGCTAGAAACTAGAACCATTATTTTTAAGAGTCTACACCAGGGTTTTTCTACTCTGGCCCTCGAGGTTCATATTCCTGCAAAGTTTAGCTCCAAGAATCTGCTTTTTGATCAAACTCTGCCAATAACTTTCTAGTAATCCTTAAAGGGGTCATATAACACACCAACTCTCCACAAGCTGATGTGATTCTTTAGGGTCTTACTGAAAAGTTTGTAATATAGTTTGTTTAAAAATTCTCAACTGTAGTGTAAAAACAGCTCTTTTCTAAACACTCTGTTCTGTGTACTTCCCCTCTGCTGACCCCACTTGTCAGGAGTAAATGACTACTGCTATTTACTCCGATAATTACAACAACAAAACACATCAATCACTTAGGGGTCATGCTTGTCTCTGGTCTGAGATAAGACACCAGTTCAGTCTCGGTGAAAGGCTGCTGTCAATTAACAATCACGGAAGGGGCCTCTGACCGTGTTACATCAGACGGCTTGATTTGAGAAAGGGGAAACATTTAAGTAGTTTTTTTTTATCATTTTAGGGCTGTTCTGTACACAAACTGCCAACACACAGTTCATTTCAAACAACTTATAAAAGTGCATCTGGCATTATGACCCCTTTAATACCTTGATTAGCGTCTTCAGGTGCATTTGATTAGAGTTGGAGCTGAACTCTGCAGGAGTTGTGCAGACTCCCAACACATTCAGAATCTTGTGAACACCGTTTCATTATTTATTCTCTCTGGTATTTGCTCAATGTTCTCCTTTACAAGAAAACACATTCTGTCTTTTACCTGGAGGAGGGTGGTCAAGCTTCATCCTGCGGAGTTCTGACATCGACGATTGTAGGTACTCAATAACTGCATCATCGCTCATGCTGAAGGAGGAAGCAATACGCTCCTGCAGAAACTCCCTCAGGTCCTCCAGAGACATCTTCTGAAGATGCTCTGACAGAAAAAGAATGAGGCTTTAGACTTCAGAAGTGTCAAATTAAACTCATCTACACTACCCAAACATGAAAAATAAAGAAATTCTGGCTGATATGAATCTAGGCAGCTGATTTACCACTATAACCACGGTAGCAACTGCGCAAAATTAAACATTGTTTTAAGTGTATCCAAAACTCTTTACATTTTAAATCAGAGATAATTACTAACAAGCTTTTATCCCAAATAATACACTTAATCCTTAATCCAGAGTGTATCTTGATTAACCCCAAGTTAAGTTTCTTGCTCAAGGGTGCAATGATAGTTTATAAATCACCCTACAGTATGTGGCATCTACATTTACTAACTTTCAGGAAGCTGATACTACACTATATTCTATGCTGGACATGGTGACAGCTCATTTGGGTCTACAGAGATCCACCAAAGTGGGATTCTTACTTACTTTTGTGCAATTTGAGAAGCGTATAGGCCATGGCGGTTAGAATTTTTTCTCCTTCTAATATGTAGATGTCCCAAAGTCGCAGGGTGAGCGTAAAGGGTGTCTATATAGCAGAAACACAACAGACTCAAGTCATCAACCAGCTAAAGCAGAGCTCCAACATGAATAAAACATTGACACAGGATTCTCTAAAGGGTTCAGCCCAACCATATAAAACTTTTAGCAGATGGTGTTTCCAGTCTTTTTCACCCAAACGCACTGTATGCAAATGACGTAATTCTCACTGAGTACTCAGCACAGAGTTGCTAAATTTGGATTCAGCTGGTAAAACATTATGTCCCTTTGAGGCAAGGTGACCGATAGACTAGTAAACAGACTTTCTGTCCAGGGCCTGGACTGGATCAAAGAACGGTGGTCCAGAAAGAGCATAATTTCACCATTTATCTACATGAAAAAGGTCCATGTTTTAGAGTTATAGGTGCCCTAGAAGTTTTGAGCAATATGAACCTCTTAGGGTTAAAAAGCTACAAAGATGTCTCTTTAAGGGTACTACCCCAGTGACCAGCTGCTGAACCCCTAAAGGTTAATTTTTGGTATTTTTTCAGATTGTACTAGGATCTAACATATGGATTTGTGGAGATTGCATTGTGACACTTCTGTCAAGGACTGGAAAACCAGTCTTATATACATACGAGAAAAAGTGAATGTTTCCCATGTTTTGCATTTCATTGTGATTTGTTGAAAATTCTAACTTCATAACTGAGACCTTTTACTAGTGACATAAAAACAGTGAAAATGATGCCTCACCCTGTCAATAAAACACTGAAGGAACCATTTGGTTGTGTAGATACCAGTGGACATCTGTTCCTTTTCCTGAGTTGAAGAAAGCATTCGAAAAACTGAGAAAGTGTTCATATTTTGTTAAAGTCAAACAACCTGAGGTTAAAATAAGAAGTCTCACCAAGTGTTTCCTGAGTTTGGGAAGAAGTTTGGACAGTATTTGGTCATGATGAGTTTGAAAACGCTGGAGTTTGGGAAACCCTGGGATGAAGAATCCTTTAAGAATTCACAGAGGCAGAAAGAGATGATTCACTAATTACAGATCATACTATAAAAACAAAGATAACTATTTATCTACAAACAGTAGAGTCAAAGAGAATTACTCACCATGCATGGCATGTTTCTGATTGGTCAGTAACTGTGATAAGGCCCAAAATGCATCTTCCTCATTCATGTACATGAGCAGAATGGCAGCGATCTGACTCATGCCCTGACAGTAGCTCACTTCCTACACAAAACCACGAAACCAGACAGACACATTGAGTACACGTAGTCACAATCTTTACTCAACATTCAGATATCGAGAACGGCCTAGCAATTAATAGTGCTGATTTCACCAATTATAAAACAATAACTTTAGTACTTTTCCTGTCAGGAAAAACTGGTAAAAATACAAGTGGTAAAAAGTCCCCTGCTTCTCTCTGTCTCTCTCGCTCAATATCTCCTTCCCCCCTCCATCGCACTGCTCTTGCCCAGCTGACCCAGTTTCTACTAAGTAACATCAGGAAGGAAAAGGAATATGGTACCATTTCCCATCTCTTTGAGACCGACACGCTCCTCATTTTGTACAAACAATGAAATTTCTGCAAATGTGTCCCAGCGGTTTTGTCAAACATCCTGTCAAACAATTAATAAAAAAAACATTTTTTCCATTTGTAACGTCCATGTTCTATATCATGCGTTTAGGGCTAATTCCCAGTAGGTTTACATTAAATAAATTAAATGCAATTAGCACCGGACAGACGACCTTCTGTTAACGTCACCCATAACCAGTGGGCAACATCAGAGTCACTGTCTCTGCATTAGTCCGTCTCCAAACCAGATTCTGCGCACACTAGTTGTATTGTTTCTAAACCTAGTGAGTAGGGCTGTGCAATATGGACAAAAACAATCATATTGCGAATTTTTTTGAACGATTGCGATTTTATTTGGGATTTTGGCAACTGTCTTTGCTTTTTCAAACAAGCTTCATACATACATTCTAAATGTATTCCATGCATAACAAAACAAAACAATGAAACAACATAGTATTAAGTTTAATAAACAAAACTTTAGTAAAATTGTCTTTAAAACAGACAACATGAAAGAAATTAAGATTAACTAACCTCAATTCCAGGTATAACAATAGATACAAACTAATGTAAATCAAAACCAAAAAACAGATTGCTCTCTTAAAAGTTTTTTGCAAGAAAAACCAGCATGTCCACCCTTTCTACATTAATAAGTGGACTGTTAAACTCATGTACGGCTCCATCATTCTGCTGCACCACATACTGTCACATACTTGCATCATATCTGTGCACATATGATAGGTAATTGCGTTGGTAATTTCTTTGTGCCGTTTCTGAATAAAAATCGAAATAAATTAATAGATAAAATTGCAGTCTTATGCGGTTTAGAAATTGCATGTGCTTAAATTGTGATTTTTTTGCGATTGTGATTAATTGCTAACTTCTAAAGCAGCATTTTAAGCCATTGATGAGATCTCATAAGTGATAATTTGCTACATAGGCAGCAATCCACGCACAAATCTCCACGGTAAATTCGATTTGCAATTTTCAATAGTCTGATGTTAGCATGTTGCTAAGCTAACAACATTCAATAGTCTACTGCGCAATCCTCAAATAGCCAAAAAATATTTATATATATATAATATTTAGAATTACTGGATACTTCTTTGATGGTTCACTGATCTTATCTGCTCTTCCAGCCAGGTCAGACCGGTTTTATAGCTGGTTTAAGAATAGTTTTTGGGTTTTCCAAAAGTCAGAGCCAGATTTTGTGTTGTGTTAAAGGTGATTGATTTACGAGAAAGAACTTAAACTAAAAACAACTGCAAAGGCTGAAACATACTATGCTTCCGGTTGAAGGATAGCCAACTTGTTCTAAGAACCAGTTTTAAAACATGCAAAGTTTTTATTTGTTTCCTAGCAATACGGTGCATGTTTCTGTGTGAGTTTGCCGTGTTTGAAAAAGGCTTAATATTTATATTTATTTTGTGAAAGTTTGGCATTTTGTTGTTTACTGTTATAATGCGCAGATTTTCTATCTAACCTTTTACCTAGTGTTTTGCAACCAGGTTTTAAAGACATGTGATGTATTCTAGCATGAACTTTATTCCATTATTAACTTTAAGCACATAACATTTACAAACAATTCTCCTAATCTTGCATTTTATACCGTACAGATGGTATTCAAATTGGCATGCAGCCATGTCTTTATTCACGGATACGAATATACGCTTTATTTTTGGGTTAGGGTCTATAGTCATTATTTTTAGTTTAACATAAGAACAATAGAAGTTAATGGGAAGTTCCCATTAGTGCAGTAATTGTGTGTGTGTGTCTATGTTGATAGGGTGGGACCCTGGACTGCCCTGGTTCATCCAGCTGTTCTGAGTTACATAACACATTTACACACAAACACTCAAACTCCGTCAGGCTCTTACCGTGTTGTAGACAGAATACGCTGCCAGCACATTGAACAGAGCTTGCTGTCTGTAAAGAATGAAAAACACAGGTCAAACCAACTCCTGATGGCTATAATTAGGATTTCAAACATTTAGTTTTAGTGAAATAACAAAGTAAATGACAATTCTGTGATCCACTTCTATAAAAACAGATTTTCTAAATTACTCTGTTTTGTATTTAAAATACACACACACACACACACACACACATATATATATATAATATCAATTCTCTGAATTGCAAGATATAAACAGTTATTTTTTAAAAATCTGAATTGTGAAAAAAATATATATATATTTTTTATTTCTATGGCAGCACAAAACAAACAATTTCTTTTTCTTTAATTTCTTTATTTTCTTTCTTCATTAAAAAAATAGTGAAATTAATTTATGTTTTTAAAAATGATCTGCGAAAACAAAGTGAGTCTGTTAAAATGGGTAAGATTTTTTTTTTTTTTATTGGATGGTTAGGTAACCTTTAAAATCCTTATTGATGTCAACAGACAATTTTCTACTAATATTTTTATGGGTCATTAAAACATTTTGTTTTTATTAAAAAATAAAAAATATGTGAACCCAGTATAAATTCAGTGATTATTAAAACTTGTCCTTAATATAAATGATGTCATTTCCCCCCCCATAACAGATCCATCTTTGTCATTAAAGGAATAGTTGACTCAAAAATAAATTCTGTCATTTACTCACCCTCGAGTATTTCCAAATCTGTATCAATTTCCTTGTTCTGATTCCAAACACCATCAGTGTTTTTGAAAAAGGTTTGTAACCAGGCTAATGTGTACTCAGACTTCCACAGTAGGAAAAAAAAACTGCCTGGTTACAAACTTTTTAAAAAAATCTTTCTTTTTTTGTTCGGCAGAACAAGGAAATACTCAAGGGTGAGTAAATGATGACAGAATTTTCATTTTTGAGTCAACTATTCCTTTAACATTTTGTCCAAAAGGCACTGAGGGTCCAGCCCAAATCAAACATCAGAAAGAAACCATCTTACAGTAGCAGTAAGAGTCCATTCATGCAGGAGATGCACGTTAATAATTCATAACGTGAAGATTTGAGAAGATTTAGCAATGCGCAGCGAGACCCTTCGTGAGAGGCCAGAGCAAAGCAGAATTGTGACTAGCGTGCTGTAGAAAAACATTTAGGAGCACCGCATACAAACAACAGATGTGTTACATGACATTTCCGCCCCATATCCTCTTATTGGCCATGCAGCACTAATAAAAATGCAGAAGTCATATCAGATACCCCGTGCAGAGATGCTAGTGGTTGATCTATGTCTTTTGTGGGTGTGCCACCCATGCAAACCACATGGCTCAAACCTCTTTGTGCACTTTGGTCTAAAAGCCATTTCAAGTTGTTGAGTAAGTAGGATGACACTATTAAAATGTCAAATTTACTGAAAGGCTATTGAGGGGCATCTAATGGCACTTTTGTAAAAGAAAAAAAAAGGAAAAAGTATTTTTTTTGCTGTGAAATTGGCGGTTTAAAAAATGGAAAAGTAACCAAAAAGTTTTTGACTTGTCCATTTTAAGAGGATACAGCCTACAATCCCAAATGGATTTTTACGATCGTCCTGTACGAAAGGAAATCTTTTTTTTTTTTTTCATGACACTGTGACCTTTAGTTGTTATGGACAACATCAAAGCAGTGTTCATTTTGATTTAGTCTTATGACTAAAATGGCATTTAGTCATATTTTAGTCATCTGAAATGTTTTTAGTTTTAGTCGACTAAATCTACAGTAAATTAAGTCGACTAAAATCGAAAGGGTTTAGTTACAGTGTAATGCATTAAGCATTTCTCTAAAATTTCCAAACTCATTATGCTTGATATTAAGATTTTATCATAACAGACACTGATTTAACTGTGGTGACACACATTCCATTATGTTAAAATTAAATATAACCACTTCTCATAAAGAACAAGAACATGGTCTTCTTTATAATGACATACCAATGGTTATATAGGCTAATTATTGACGAAAATGTCAGTAGACTTTCGTCATAGTTTTTGTTGTTTCAAATTAGTTTTCATTTGTTATTGTCGGTGAAAAAAAATGTTGTTAACTAACATTATGACAAAACTTATTTGTCAACGAAATGAACACTGCATCAAAGTATAAAATTATTCTGGGAATAATGGTAATGAGTCACCGGTTGTGTCATTTCCTGTGAGGCCGCTCACAGTAACAGGAAGTTAAACAAAAACTCGCTGAGGAAGTAGCTCTTGTTATGGTTAAGTTTACAAGGTCTGAGCACTTCATTTCATGTCTACTCGAAACTCTTGCCAAACAGACCTCGAGTCACATGAAGATAAAGAAAGGCTTTCTTGAGTGTGTGTATGTATGAATTTGCGAAATATCTTACTTGACCCCAAAGCGTTCCATGAACATGATGTGGTTTCTGAAGGTCCTGTTGACATCCAGATCAATCTGCTTGATTTCTGTTGAATACTTCTTGGCTTGTTCCTTCATTTTCTGCAACAACATTAAAATAAAAAAAGGTTGACATTGAACAATGTAGAATTTTAATGCCAAATTTTAGCACCAGAGAAGTCTTTCTGTGGTTTTCCCGCCAAAATAAAAGCAAAAATTCCATCAACATCCATAAGTTTTATTACTGTAATTTTACAGTTTTGTAAAATAAAATAAAGACAATAGCATATAGTGTTAAAATAGGGATCTGTAATATTTTCTAATGTTTTAATAGATACTCTTCTGCTCAGCAAGGCCACATTTATTTGGACATTAAATATGCACACCTGATTCAAGAAGGAGGTCTCAAAAATGTCCAAACGTATTTTACTAACTTATTAATTTTAAGTTAAATTGCACTTTGTTAAATATTAATACGTGCTAGAATGTTAAAAAATGTGCATTGGTAAGTAAATGTTTCAAAATTGTTCTTCCTATTTAAGTTATGCAATAAAAACCATGTTTGGTATTCTGCCTTCAGCCTTTGTTTCATTTTGTTTGGTTTTGGCTTTGGCCAAGATTTTATTTCGGCGTCTTCCTATCAGAAAGTCAAACAACAACAACAGTATATACAGTTGGAACAGGTTGGAACAACCAAAATGATCATTGAACACAATGAACATTTTTAAAACAATGCATGAACAACAATGCTGATTTGATATATTTAGAAAATGATGTGACTCAGTGACTGATTGTCACTGCAGCGCATGCTGTGTATCACAGTTACTTGAACTACAGTGCTACTAATCCAAACTATCATATCTGCGTCTAAAATTAAACTCCAGAACCTTAATAGCCACTGGTTTCCATTTAATCGCTACACTCCTGCTACTGACGTTTTCCAGAGCAGCAAACAAGTTATAAATATTAAAGCAGTGCCTAGATATATTTAGAAATTCAGATATAGATACACGTTCACATTATAAATAAAACTCTTGAGCTATAAAGACTCTGCCATGAATTCTGGTAGCATTGTAAAAGAAAGTAAAGATGATGGTAATGCATTCTATGCATTTATTGGCTTTTTCAGTTAATCAGACTTTGGTTTGTGATATAAAGACTGGTCAACTTTGCAGCTTATTCTAGCAACCTTTAGTGCAATTTTCATGTAATACCTTGAATCGGTAACACTTTATAATAACTACACGCTATGAACCATTAGTTAAGCATTAGTTAATAGTCAGTTCATCCTTTATAAAGCATTGTTCCAAAATTAATAGTCATTAGTAAGCAGTTTATAAATAAAGCTATAAATGCCTTGTTCTTGGAAGCATATCTAAATGTACAAAGGAGTTTTAAAGGCTCAGCTATCTAACAGAAAAAATAAACAAATAACACAGAGGGATACAGAACTATTCATTTTAAGATGCCAAAAAAATATAAACTGTACAACTGTACACTTTTTTTTTTCCCTATGAAACTGAAGGTTTTTTTTTTTTTTTTACAAAACTACTAAACGCTCTAAAACTACCTGACTTATTTATTAATTATAGCAATTTATGTTTTAATAAAGCATGTATTAAAACACTAAGCAACTATCATCACATCTAAGTAATAAGATTTATTAATGTAAATGTAAATAATTTATTAATCATTTACTCAGACTTTCTAAATGGTCTTATTATTATACACAGACAACTCCTAAATAACTGGTTTGTAAATAACATAATTAAAAAAAAATTATAAACTGATCATTAATAAAGTATGAAAATACAATTATATATATGCTCAAGAACAAGGCATTTATATATGCACTTGTGAACGGTTTACTAATGCATAATAATGTTTGAACAATGGTTTATAAATGATGACATAAATGCTTACTAATACTTAACTAATCATTCATAGTGTGCAGTTATTATAAAGTGTTACCTTTGAATTGTATGTAATAACTGTTAAACTACACAAAGCATGCAAAGCAGAAAACCTTTGTTGTGAAATTAAACACTTGTGCCAAAAGGCCAGACTGGAGACAAAACACGTGGACTAATTTAAACCCATTCAATCACACAGGACAAACCAAAACCCAAACAAGCCCGTCACTGAAAAAAATGAACATCAAACAGTCACTTTTTCACACAAACATGATTCCTGCAAAGCTCCTACCTCGTACTTCCTGAAATTCGCCTCTTTCACCTTTTCCACATCCAGCAGCAGAGCCCAGGCCTGGCCGCGTAGCTTCAAGGGAATCCCCTTGTATACCCGCTTCATCATCTGCAAAAAATTCACATGGGAAGAGGAAACAAACAGATGGAGGGTTTTATTTTTGCTTCTCCCAAGTTTCCGGATGTGTGGGCTTAAAAATCACTAACATACAGCAGTCTTGAGTGGCATATTATAGGAATACAATGGCAGCAACAGCAATATGATAAAAATCTCAGTTACTCTACACAATTTCTTTTTCAAACTATTTTAAAATGGCTTCAAATGTGACTCTTCCAGTTAAGCCTAGAATGATTTCTAAGTTACCTTTTCACTCGTGCAGTACTTTCCCCAACTTTTCACCATCTTAACCCATTTTTCCTCTCTTTCAACCTCCTGGAGTTTGTACTAGGGAAACAACACACTAAATTTTAGTCTTAAAGTGTTATGAACTACAGTAAATGAGCTTGCATGCAGTGAGTAACATAGCTCTAAGTAAATGAAAACATCCTGCAAAGTTTTAAATCTGAAAGTGCACTGTGGATAAAGTTATTGTCTCTCAAAAGTTGACTCTGAATCATTCCAATGAGTCGTTTTTAAAACGAGTCCCAAACCGTTTCGGGTTCACTCATCATGAAACATTAGCACAGTGACGGTCCACTTGTTGGCCTTTTAGTGTCAGTCTGAATGAAAATGCTAGTTATTTTTTTGCCACTAGGTGTCGCTTTTGGGAGTTGTTAAGCAAATAAGGCAAAAATAAATGCATATTATATCCTTGCATGCATGTTAACCTGTTGTTTTGGACTCCAAAAACCAAAATATGAACCTTTCACAACCCATAATAGGGGCACTTTAAATGTAAAATATTTGTAAAGCAAAGGACATAAGGAATAATTGATAAGTCACCTTCTCCTCCGCCGCGTTCGGTGTTGGCAGTTCCTCTTCACTGGAAAAACAAAATACAAAGAGGAAATGATTGTTGAACCTGTACAGGTATCAAATGAATCAGAAGCTTCATTTAAATAACATGAGATTTCACTGAGGATTTATAAAACAAAAATAATCCATTGTTCTAGCAGTCACAGTCAACTATTACACAATATACATATAAAAGCCATTCTACAAAACACAGTTCCAACGTATTCTTTGCTGAAACGCTTTAGTATTTAACATCTTCAACTAAAGACAGAGGTCATGGTCTCGCTAGACAGCGTGTTAGACTGCCAGGAGAGGCGAGACTTACTGCAGGAAACCGAAGCGGTCCGTGACCTTGTAGATGCTGTAGTCTGCATCCTCCCAGGGGTTAATGTGCACACCCTCCTGCCTGCCCTGCAACCGGTCCATAAAACAAACTGAGAAACTGGAGCAAAGGCAAAAGAGCCTCAAACCAAGAGATGACTGCAACTCAAATCAAACTTTGTCCAGTTGAAAAAGTCGAATTAGGAGAGAAACATGCACATATAAAGCACAGTTTAAAAGTGAAAACAGTTCTGATGTAGATTTTGGACTCTTTCACTGAAGGAAACATTTTTATGGGTTAGTTTTTATGGATACATTTTTGTTAACATGGCACGTGTGTGTGTAATGTGTACATTTATTATATATTAATGCTGTCAGACAATTAATTGTGATTAATGGCATCCAAAATAGACATTATT
>JAUMHI010000074.1:12333917-12366936 GCA_032359435.1 Enteromius unitaeniatus | reverse complement strand
AAACATACACATGCATGTATATATATTTAAGAAAAAGTTATGCTTGTATATTAAATAGGATTTATATATAATATTAATTAAATATAATTATCTTTAGACATACACATAAAGCAACATATTTGGATGTGATTAAATGCTGTAAATCTTTAACAGCGCTATTTTTTTGGCCAGAAATGAGGCTTTAAAGTTAAATGCCTTGATGATGGATTTGCATCTTACAAATATGCAGCTTTACACTTCACAAGATGTTAATTACTAGATTACTACTGGATTACTTGTGGATTATTGTGATGTTTTTATCAGCTGTTTGGACTCTCATTCTGACGGCATCCATTCACTACAGAGCATCCTCTGGTGAGCAGAGCTAAATGTATCTACCTCGCATGAGCAATCATTGATGATCTAGGTATTTTTCAGCCAATTTTTATTTTGAGTTAACTATTCCTTTTAAGGAAAAACATTTGAAAAGACTCCACTTCTTATATAGAACAATTCAGATACAAGAAGCACCCAGAATCTCCAATTTCTCCCAACAGATTGTATTTCTGTCTGTCCTGGACATCTCATCAGTCTAAACTTTACAGTCTTATCTAAAGGTATCTGAAGTACGCAGAGAACTTCCAAAAATGCAGACTGTGGTCAATATTTGAGTGTAGCAGCGATGTTAACATGACATCCAGCTGTTGTCCATCAAAACACTTCCTCCACAAAAGACTCTGGCTGTGCCCAAAAGCTAAAACTGGTTTTGCAAGCTGTATATGAAAGCATGAAGGCTCGAATGATCGTCCAAGGCTCGCATAACATCCTGTCTACTAAGATCTGGGCTTCTTCTGGATAGGTTTTAGCGAATGTGCTTATTGTCTCTTATCGCTTCAGAAAAATCTGGTTATTCAAGTTTGTATAAATTGGCTTCTGCAAAAACCTTAACTACTGTAGATATGAGGCAATATGTTTACAAGATTTTTTTTCCAAGTAACCTTAACATATTGAAATGTACAGTGTGCAGCACAGATGTACCTTCATTGTCCATGATATCCCACAACCCTGTGTGGGCAGTTTAGACGCAATAAAAATGGAATTTGATGGAGCCATTAAAGGAACACTGCACTATTTTTGAATCCCTTCAGCCCGATCTCCTGGTCTGGCGATAGCACTTACAGCTGTAGCTTAGCATAGATCATTGAATCCAATTAGACCGTTAGCATCACGTTATTTCATTGCGCCTGCTGCTATGGTATGGCCAGCGAAGTTCCTTGATTATTACACCAGAATATAGTTCCTAGTTATATCAGCCAAGGAAATCACAACTTTTCAATTTCCATCTGTCTTTGTACGCAATGCAACTATAGAAGAGCCAACTCTTTGGTCATTTTTGAGCGTGATGCTTTGCTACAGCTAAAAGTGCTACTGCCAGACCCGGAGATCGGCTGATTGGATTCAAAACCGGTAAAACTCTAGGGGAGTTTGATCACAGTATACAAAAGTATACACATTAAATAAGCAATACACATGGTAGTCTTAAGATATTTACATTTGTCCTGTCCTATCTAAATCTCATTTAAATTCATTTGAGAGGAAACCCATCCAAACCTGTTCCTGGAGGGCCACTGTCCTGCAGAGTTTCGCTCCAACCCAAATGAAACGCACCTGAACCAGCTAATCAAGGTCCTGAGGCTCACTAGAAACCTCCAGGTAAGTGTTGGAGCTACACTCTGGATACTGGCCCTCCAGTAGTGAGACCGGACCCCCCTGTTTTAGATCATGACGTTGTATGCATCTGAAGCATGTCTGAGAAGTTTCGAAAGTCATGACTACAAGGCAAACTCATCTGAAAAATCACCACAACATGAACCACAGCTACATTTACCTACCAATTATAACTTCAGCATTACAAGAACTTCTCACATCAGTTGTGTGTAGCATTATAAAGAAAAGCGGTTCTTTGCAAAGAACAGCAAACTGCTGGTGGTGTAGTCTAGAGTTTAAATATATGGGATAGTTGATCGATGAGCTATCACAAACAATTCCTTAGCAAGATACTTAACCCCAGGCTGCTCCAAGCAGTGGCATACCCCAAATCTTAGGATTGTCATTGGTTATACCTTAAATGACCACTTTATTTAGGCTACTTTGTCAATATGCATTGCTGTCCATGCCACTGAGGGTCATGGACAATCATTAACCAGTTTCTCCTTGTCTGGACATAAGCTCAACCGGTCAAAGATCAAAAGTTAGGTCAACAACTAGGCTACAGAAAGTCAGAAGGTAGATAACTGAAAGGATGCAACTTGCCTTCTCATATTTTTCGATGATCTCAGCCCGTTCTTCAGCTATAAGAGTATCGATGTCCTTCTTCATTTCAAAATCTGGAAAAGGAACGAAACAAAGAGAAGGCTTTGAGTAAATTGGCTCATCTAGGCACGTGTAAACTTTTTCCTTAAAGGGCGCTGAAAATGACACTACTAATTCTCTACTGAGCTACCTTCAGGTCCGCTCGGCTAAAACACAATGATCAGAGGCACATCTACATTCCACCAGCATTGCAACATTCATCCACGTTCAGTCTGAAGCTGACAGACATTCGTGTGAGGTGGAGTTGCGCATTCATCATGAGCCAAAAACAGACAAGTGCTGTGATGTCAGCTAATTCCTCAGACAGCATTCTTGTCGGGAAAAGTGCTGGACGGTGCACAAGAACACCAGGGCAGACCATCACCTATCACACATCGCTCTGCAGGCCAATGACTCAGCCTTTACCTTTCCATGTAAATGAAGCAATGTGGTCAGACTCATACACAAACCCAAGATGGAAATTTGATAATTCAGCAAGTACATTTTCAGTCACACTTTATTTTAAGGTCCAATTCTCCCTATTAACTAAGACTTTTGACTCAAACTCCAAATTTGCAAAAGTTTAGATATTGGGTACAATTAGGAATGTAGAATATGGTCATGTAGAATATGGGCTAATAAACAGCCAATATGTCAATAATAGGTATGCTAATAAGCAACTCGTTACTAGAATAGAACTAAAAGAGGTCCCTAAATAACTGGTAACACTTTTACATTTTAGGGTATCTTAACTAGTTGCTTATTAGCATGCACATTACTAGAATATTAGCCATTTATTAGTAGTGGTTAAGCACTTATTATACATCCCTAATCCTACCCAATCACTAAACTTACTTAACTACCTTACTAACTATTTATAAGCAGCAAGGGAAAAGTCAGTCAACAGTATTGCCTATTTTAAAGTGTTAACTCAAATATTTGGTTCTGTGCTGGTAACTAGCCCCACAGTGGCCTAAAGCAAGATAATCTGGTTATTTCAATTACACCATTAATAAGATGTCTAAGTTAATTTGAATAAAAATGCCACTCAAAAGTAGAAAGAAAACGTGAATATTTCTCTCACTGAAGGATGAATCAAGGAAATGTTACTTAGTCCTGTGAATCTCTGTGGACACAACATGGGGGGAAAAAACTGACAAAGCAGGACTTTCGCAGCTGATACTCACCACCATGTGTTGAAAACTGTCGAGGTCTGTTCAGTTCACATTCTCTGTGAACAGGTGGGACTTTTACAGAGTCTACATTTCACCAGACAACTGCTTTGAGACACATGGGCACCTTTCTCTGTTTAAACACCTGTCTCGTTCAGATTGTATAAATGGAAACCCAAATTTCGCTTTTAAACCTCACTCTAACAAAAAATGGCCCCTTTAGGGGTACAACAGCTTGTCACTGGAGCAGTACCCTCGAAGGGTAACTTTTTACCTTCCTTACTCCAATATATACAATAAGAGTACATAATAGCCTACTATTTTAAGGTACTAAAGTGCACCTTTAGGGGTAGAGAATGTATAGCCTAAGATTTTATACCCCTAAAGGTACAATTATTCGTTTTTTTACGGAATGTATTTTAAACTTACCAATATGTCTGCAGGATGTTTTCTTCTGGGAAACGCTAAACGATGTACAAATAAACTACTCACATCCCCTTTCACTTTCATTATACGTAACATTGGCTACATTGCCTACAATATCCAGCATTTCTTAATTTGTGTTGCCAGTCAAACAGATTTTCAACAACATCTAGGCTACGTGATTAAATAATGTAAACTATCCTAATTCTTTCTGCACGTCATCATCACCTCTTGAGACATCAAATGAGCCACAATAAACAGATCACAGACTCAAGATCTCGATCTTGGGCTAAAACGCCTTGATTTCTGTTAGTGCTGAAGGGAAAGGCTTCTCTGAGAAGCTTTAAGTCTCCTATAAGCTGACCAGAGAAAACAGGTCACAGCTACCAAGAGATGATGGCATAATTTATTTACCGCAGTGAGTCTCGTCTATGAGTCTGGGAACGTAATGGCTTGACAGAAATCATGAGATCAAAAATGTGGGACACTGCAAGTAGGATTACTAGTGATGTCTTAGGGCTGAGCAATATATCGCACATCAAACTATAAAAACGTTTTTCTTTAGGTTTAACAAAATAAACCAACCTGGTCTCATAAAAATATGTAACTCTGTGCACGTTTTGTTCAACACTGTTTTATGTACTTTACGGCATGTATTCGCCGCAGTATTAAAGACAAATGTCCACCGAGTAGGTTTGTTTTTATTAAGATGATATAGGTATGCATGTATTGCGGCGGTTCAGAATTGAAATATCCGTGGACTGATAGCTCTATCATGTTGGAAATATGCCCTACACCAAATCCAACCCTAAACAAATGTAAAAGTGATATAAAAAAAGGCATTTGTTGATGCAACTGTGTATTCCAACTTCCTTTTACAGTGATTTGAACTGTTTTCTCTGTACTCCATAGATATGAAGTAGGATATGTGTGATGCTGACGTTCAAAAGCATCGGTTTTCATGTATCCCGGTATATTAGTTTATAACATGATATTCTTCAAGTAATTGTGCGACTACTATGCTTTATTAATTGAAACTCTGTAAATTTGTATGAAAAGGAATAAAAGGTGTTTTACTTCCTCTAGTGTTCATTTATTTTGAAAACTGCAGTAATATGTACTTGTTGGTACATATTTCATGTCTCCCTAAAAAGTGCACCCAGGTATGTTTATCCCAGGTAAAAATAAACAAGCTTCAAGGCAGATCAAACAGGTTTATAATTTTCTATGCAAAGGTTAAAGCCAAAACTTTCTCATGAAACTGAAGCGGTATGAAGTCACTCACAGATCTTAACAAATAACCACATGCTTTCAATTATAAGTCTGCTGTGATGCTGCCATTCTTCTTTGAGGTTTCAGACAAAAGCAGTGGTGCAATGATCTGAGTTGCTAAAGGTCTAAGTAGAACTGAACTGCTTCAATAATTTGAACTTTTCAGAAATTACCCATTTTGACACAACAGCATTAAACTACTACAATTTAAAAAGACCTGAAGGTTTCATTTTTATGTACGCAACTACAAATGCATCATGCATTACTCCTTTAGACTAAATGCAAGCTCTAAATCCACAGTTGGATCCTGTTGAAAAGACCATGTGATATTCAGTCAAAGGTATACAGGTGTGTCCCCACCACCAGACTGTTGTTTGCACAGGAGGGTTTCCTTTGTGAATACAATTACGATCACAGGTCAGCTGCAGGAGGGCAATGAAAAGGTGCTGATGGGGAAAGATCCTTAACACTGATCTGCGCCCACTTCAGCAGGTTTTACTGGCAGTAGCCAATATGCATAAAGAGAAATACAGTTTACACCAAAGTGTGAATATTCACCTTTCATGGACAGCTTTGGGTTCCTTTTGAGTACGACTTCAAGAAATACCTTCCCATTATATTCAATAAACTGTGTACAAAAGTGAAGTTTAGCCACGTCAGTTTCACATCAGGCTTGGACTTTCCAAATACTGACCACTTAATTTGAAGTTACATAACCAAACTGCCAAATCTCACCGAAACCCAAGAGTCAAACAACCAATAAATTAACATAAGTACAATAAATAGGGGTTTTGTAACCCTCCAATGGATCTTATCAAGCTGTGCCGAGAACAAGACTGGACTATTATAGTACAATATATCAAGATCCCTTGTCTGGGTACAATGCCAAGACAAACTCCTCAAACGATCATCCTACATGACTGTTGAGCATGTGATGCACACTGAAATATCCCTGGGAAACAAACAGTGGATTTAATAATCAAACACATAATGTCACAACTTCAAGTCTACATGACGATATCCTAAACAAACTCAATGAAACCGAGAGGAATTCATTACAGGAAAAAGAAATTAAGAATAATTCCATTAGTATATTTTATTTATATTTGTATAGTGCAATTCTCCTTTTCTTTGTTTTTGAAGAGTTATGACAATCGGAATAAAAATCATGTCATTTTTTACTCACCATTGTTGTTCCAAACCCACAAGTTTTATTCATCCTCAAAAATGTATATATTTTAATGAAACCTAAAAGAGTTCAGAAAGTCAATTATACCAAAATGTTAATGCTTTGAAAAGTTTGTGATGTTCAGCGGAGGAAAATTGCATTGGGTTACATAAAAAATTGTGTAAATGTCGTTGCATAAAAAATACAACTTTATTATTATGATTATTAGTGCTGTAAAACAATTAATCACACACAAAATGTTTTTCTTTAAATAATGTGTTTGTGTACTGTGTATATTTATTTTGTATGTATAAATACACACACATACAGTATATGTTTTGAAAATATTTATATATACATATATATAGTTTATATTAGGCTATATATATATATATATATATATATAAACATATTTAATATATAAACATTTTTCTTAAATATATACATGTGTATTTACACACATAATAATACACAGTGCACACACACATGTAAACAAAACCTTTTATGTTGGATGCGATTTTTCACAATTAATAATTTTAAAGCACTAATTATTATTATTATTTTGATTGATGGATCAGACTAAGCCCGGTGCTCAGACACAATGAAAAACTATTTATTGTGTGTCGCCCAAGTCTAGCAAATCAACAACAATAGCAATGTCCTGTTAAAATAGCTCAGCCTCTTTCCCCCTCCAACTGTCCAAAACTCAAGTGGCCTTCTCAACTCTGGATACCGAAGGAAAGGTGTGAAGAATTCAAGAGCACCTGGAGCATTTGGCATCTTAACCTCACACAGATCCACCATAAAGAAAAATACAACAACTGCACAGAACTACAAAGAAATGCTAAACATTTAGCAGAGCGGTCCACCAAACTTGCTAAAACGCTTTACAAACCTTACAGTTGCAGAGATGGTGATGACAGCTTATTTCCAGCTGCCTGTGTAAAGAGTGACTCACAACACTTTTAAACCACAGCCTTTCTACAAGCGACATAGAGAGAGAGAAACCATAACCTATTATTAGATGACAAGCTAAAACATGCTACCTTCTTCCCAGATGATCTAACGGAGTATTGCATAAACGCATAATACAAATCAGCATGCTCAAATGTCAGTTCAACTTTCAGCGGCCATACCGCTTCACATCCCCCCCCGACAACATGACACGCAAAATGTAATGATGCAAGGCTCATCTGGAAGTGTCTTCAACACACTTGTTCTCTTTCTGAGATTACACATATGTGCAGCAGGCTACAACATATCAATGTGACTGTGGTTCATTAGTTCTCACTGGAGGGTTTCAGAAACAGAAACACATGGTTTCCGTTGGCCCACTTCCTCTGGGGAGTGTATTTTAGTACAATGCAAAAAAGAACACCTAGCTTTATCCAGTGACTTCTGGCAACACTTTGCGTGCGATACCATGATTTGGTGAAGCATTTGGTATTAGGTAGCTGAACACAGGGCGGCCGACTCAAGTGGAAACCAGTGTGGGCCACACCTTGAGCCCTGAAAGAAGGGAAGGAAGTAGGCTGGTGGCCACAAGGCATCCTGTCCTTCTGAAGTTCAAGGTTTGAACACAAAACAGTGTCTCATGGGAACAAGCAGCAAACGGTGTGGTGTGGTGCACTGAAAATAAAGCACTGTTTACCTTCACATTTCAATTCTGAACTCTAATATGTGAAGTTGCACATATCGATACATTTAAATAAGCAGCCATAATGGCAAAATGTTCATTTGGGAAGCTGAATGTGATCCGTGGTGGCTTTATTTACATGCCAGAGTTCTCAAACAGGCACATACTCCAGGTACAATTCAGTTTAGATAGATAATGTGGCATTGTTTGAGCTCTTGATGTAAATGTAAATGATTACAAGTAACGTTACGGCAACTGAAGTCGAGTTTAGTTGTGAACCGGCTATATTTACAAATTAGACCAAATGATTCTAGCGTCCAGACAAAATAAACACTCTCAAAGCAAGGCTCCGGTAAGATCAATACACTTTCATGCGAGTTGTTTTCACGCGCGGATGCGACAGTAACAGATAAAAGACACTCTCATCAAACCGAGTGGAACAGCAAAACAGCATAATAACCCAAAGAAGCGTTTACCTTTGAAAGCAGACGCTCTGCGCTGTTAGTAAATAGCATGTGTGTTCATAGTGAAGGCGCTCAGCGTGGACTGAAGAGACTCTGACTGATCCGAGCGCCGGAGCCCGGGAGCATGCGCAGTCGAGCAACACAGCTACTGTCCACGAAAGAGCAGTGGCATTAACAAAATATACAAATTGCAATTAATTTCATAAAAAATACATATATATTATTATTAAATTAAATATAAATTTTTAAATGCAATTTATAGCATGAATAATATAAACATGATATATTAAAACATTACATTAAGTTAATGTTTTATTACATATCACATATACTTATTTACAAAATGATAAAAAAAAATTGTTTTGCAGTTCGTGGTATTATGTAAAGAAGATAGTGGTCGTGTTGCGGCCTCTAGCGGCCATTAGAGCATGCTTACTTAGATGTATTTGCGTAACGGTCTTCTGAAATAAATATCAGGTTTATGTAGGTTTAATATTAATGCATGGCATATCTATTCCTTTTTGTGATTTGCTGCTTAGCAGTTGATGTTTGTTAGTTTTACATTCGTCTTTTCAAAAAATGCTAAGTATCGGTTTAATATATAATGTGACATTAAATGTTAACATGTAATTAAAAATGTATGTAGTGGGAATTGCTTGACAAAAAAAATTCAATAAATGAATGCAATATTTTTTCGGACAGACAAGACAATTTTGTCATTCTGTGTCTTACCACAGGAGGGTTTCAAACGACCATCAAGATATCCTGAGAACAAAGGTTTAGAAACCAGATTTGGAGATTTGTGTCCTTTTTTGCATGCTTTTTTTGCAAAATAAAAGTTTTTGTTTACGTAATATATGTGTGTGTACTGTGTATATTATTTATGTATAAATGCACACACACATATCTACATATACGATATATTTTATAATAAATATATTTACATTTCATATAAATTTTATATATATATATATATATATATATATATATGTGTGTGTGTGTGTGTATATATATATATATATATATATATATATAATACAGTATACATTTATAACTATTATTATTATTATTTTTTTTTTTTAGAAATCCATCTACTGAAAGCTTGTAATCTCACTAATGTCTTCAGGCGAAATAGCTATGTTGACTAATTTTCTGTCACAAGAAAATCTGTCTTTTTTTAATTATTTAATGTTATTATATTATTTTAACCTCATCATACCCCTGAATTTTATTCAGATATCAATTAAGTATGTATTGATTAGAACAAACAAAAATTACTTTAAGGAATAGTTCACTCAACAAAAATTTACTCAGGTCATCCAAATAGATGACTTTTTTCATCATCAGATTTGGAGAAACTTAAAGGGTGAATGGGTGCCATCAGAATACGAAGAAGCGTAATTACGAAATATGTACTGTCGACATAAAATATTAGCCAGACTCAGTGGTTTGAAGTTAAAATGCCTTATTATGGGTATCTTAAAAAACAGCTTTTGATGTTAACTGATATACTGAAGTAGTGTGGATTATTGTGATGTTTTTAGCAGCTGCACTCTCTTTCTGACAGCACCCATTCACTGCAGAGCATCCATCGGTGAACAAGTCATGTACTGCTTTCTCCAAATGTATATATCCCTGATGGTCTGAGTATATATTGTGCAATCCTTTCTGAAACTGCAGTGTTTCTGGCTTTAGGAGTTCACCCAAATACTTCACTTCTAATAGGCTACTCCTTACTAGTCTATTAGTATTAGCGTTCCCTGCTGGTAAACACTTGAAACTACACCATATGGAACCAAACTGCATGCTTTTCTATTTATTTCTATCCCACAACAACAAATGTGCATTCTAGTAAAAGGTATGTTTCAGTGTCAACATATAGCTATTGTGCTTTATTATGCTATTGATGTATGCACATTTAGCTCAGTGGGGTTGGGTTGAGGGATGAATCTGCTGCCGGTCAGGAGCAGGACAGATAGTGACGGGGTGAGCAGCCCGAGGGCATCTCTGGATGTTTTCAGGAACAGAGTGACATTAACTGCTTACTCTGCTCGCAAAACCAAACATGACTGGGTAACGGTAACGTTCATTCAGCCTAGAGAAAATGTTTCGTTCTCAGAGGCTTCGCTTTCATAGTTAATGAAGTTTAATTGAGTTCTCAATTATGTTTTATCTAAATAGCAATATTGTTTCCGATGTTTCTTTGAAAATACCTCAAAATAGACAGAGTATAGCTATGCAGTGCATATAATTTTAATCTTCATATAGACGGGTTCAGCAAAAACATAAACGTTACTGCGCATGCGTATTTTTATGGCCCCAACTTAACTTCCGTTAGACATCCCAGTAGAATAAAAAAATAACAACAAAGTCCTTCTTGAGTATAGTTCATTTTTTGATAGAAAGGAAAATATGTTTGTATGTAAATTACATAATAACACCCACGCCTCACTTTGATTTTTAAACATGCATTAAATGCTCATGTTTATTCAATGAAGCCTTTTGGAAAATCGGTCAGTTTTGATATCATTCCCCCATACATAAATTAATGTCATCACTCATTAGCTGCATTTGTAGCCAGCGACACTAACCAGGGGTGCGTTCCCCAAAAGCAACCATGGTCACAAGTTCTGTCGTTACCAATAGAGTTCAATGGAACTAATGATCATAGTTAGCTAACGAGGCTTTTGGGAAACGTACCCCAGACCGATAAACAAACACAGACCGGAAGTTAACTTCAGTCCAGGTGCGTGTGCTCGATGAAACCGTCTATGCCAAAATATATTTCAGTATTTCAGAGGCAAGAAAATACTTTTCCAGGCTTAGAGTATAGCCTACAATTACGTTTTAGTCATTATTTATTTTTATTTAAATGTGTAATATATTCATTAACTTTTCTTTAGATGTGACAAATATAAATATGTTTTTGAAAATTCATAAAATACGAATAAAAACATAGAAACGTGGTAAAAATATGTTTTAGATATATAATCTTTTAAAATATCAAAAAGTGTTTTGAATTTTTTGTTTATTTATTTTTTCACACAGGCTTGTGCTTTGCTCAAATGGGTATTGAAGAAGGAAATTAGATTATTAAATCATTCCTATTTTCATTTTTTTAAATTTGTTTCTATCAGGAAGACAGCGGTTTAAAGTTTAATGGGGAAAACTTGAAAAACAGAAAGACGTGTAGGTTACCAATGTAACCTACGTTCCCTGAAGGACGTTACATATGGGAACTCACCAGAGAGACCAATTACCTTTGAGCTTTATACAAAAGGCCAATGAAATTGGCGTGCACTTGATTCCTCGTCACTGTGTGAGTATAAGAGGGTAAAAAAGCCGTGGAAAAAGCCACGACTCTGAGACCGTGTTACGCGGAGACCCCCCGCGGACTGGTGAGCCTTTTTATTTTCAAGTTCGCCAGCAGAGGATCTGCACATAACCTTCCCAAACCTCCATGGTCCAGTATGGGGGGGCCCATGGAATTGCTTTCAGTGGGGCTGAAGCAAGTGGTTGAGGGAGGAGCACAAGACTTAACACACAGTTCTCGCATGTGAATAAAGAAAATGCAATATATATCGATTGAATTATGTTTGTGGAACATAACCCTGGAACCCTGGGCACAAACTGTAGTGAGCCACAGGCCATGTAGGGCGACGGCAGGGTCCCGAGAGGGGTCTTGGGAAATTAACCCGAAGTGCACCTCTAAGGAACCGGACGATGAGTTGGTGCTTCCTGAGAGATGCATGGTGATCTGCGGCCATGGTAGCGACATACACTGAGAGAGATCCACTTCTCTTGCAGGTTTTTAGAAAAGCACAACTGCAATCGTACATCTCTGAGGATCCCCTCTTTTGTGAGAGAAAATCCTTGTGAACCCAACCTGACCCCAGAAGCATGTGTTAAGAAAACATGCGCTTCGGAGTGAGCAGTTTGAATGGCAGCTTCACTTCAGGACAGGGGCAGGGACTGTGAGTCTGGCCGCATTAAGCAGCGCTTACCTGTCTCCCTGGATCCCGCACTGACGATACAGCACCCTGGGTCAGCATCTGAAGAGACAAAAAACATTGAGTCAGATGGAAGCCTATGGGCGCTGGGCCCAGAGGTGGTGAGAATTTTGTTAAGACTTGCTCTCTCTGTGTGTTCAGAAACACCCATCCCGAAGAGCAGTCCTCAGCACCTCCAGGCTGCCTGTGTCAGGAACGCTTCCCGTCCCTCCGGGTATTATACGCGGGTCCCTGAGCAACAAGCGGCGCTCCTTGTCTGCAGCCAGCTCGGCGGCGGTCGAAGCAGGATCACTGGGTGCCGGGGGGGAATCGCCCTCGGTGACGAGCAGACGGAGGCTGTGCACTCGAGGACGGCTGGTCAGTCAAGGCAGGATGTGTTTAAATTTTTTTGTGTGTTGCCAACACGTGCACGACGGTGGTAGCCTACCAGGCGGCAAAGTAAGCATCGCGAAGGGGCGGCTGGGGATGCACGGGGCACCTCCAAACCGATTCCTACCGCAGCACCGGGGGAGCAAAGCCGACTGTTCACGTAGAGGCCGTGTCTTATTGTGTCCTTAAATCGTACAGCAGGTGAACGAGAGGACCATAAAAGTAAAAGACTGAGTCCTCTGCCCCGCAGTCGGACTATAGCGGAGAAAGCTCCAGCTGTGCTTCCTCTGGGTCTCTTTCACCCAGTAATAAAATAACATATTTTATATGCATTCTGGACAAACACCTTTAGGTCCCCCAGGTGCCTCGCCGCAGTGTGGGAAGGACGCGAGGGGAGCTGCCTCGCGAACGAGAGGCGGACCCGCAACGCTCGTGTCCGTCACAAGAGGTGAGGAAACACACCCAGAAATTGTGCTCTTTTTCCTGGTTGCCCAGGGAAAACCTAACACGGATTTGCAAGATGACTGGCACACAAGCCTTTGAAAAGGTTACCAGCCCGTAGGATCCACTGACAGCCGCCCAGATAAAACGCTGTCAGACCAGAGAGCAGGAAAGCAGGAACTCTTAGAATCAGGACTCTTCCTCGATCGTTCTCCAGAACTCGCAGAGGGGGTCTCCTGAAGCTCAGAACGGCGAAGGCTCTGAAGCGAAAATCTGCATGTGCACTCCACTCGTGCCCTCTTATACTCACGCACCTGAGCGCAATCAAGTGCACGCCAATTTCATTGGCCTTTTGTATAAACCTCAAAGGCAACTGGTCTGTCTGGCGAGTTTCCATATGTAACGCCGAAGTTATTCGACTGAAAGGGTAACTACTTAATTTGGTTTTTAAGGATCTATATTTTAATATAAAATAAGATATTTTTTCGTTTGTTAATGTAGACAATTTACTCTAGTGGTATTACAATACAAATTCAACACTATTTAAATTTTCAAAGAAGTGACCAATGTAAGGTAAAAATGAAAGAGTTAAAAATTAAAGAGTTAAATAAATACTTTTATTATGTACACATTATCATGTGCCCCTTATGTAAGATCATGCTTTAGTGCTTTAGTGAATTTGCCTGATTTAAATGGATCATTTGCATGTTGATGTGTGTATCTGCAGTGATAAACTGTGTTCCCTAAAACACAACAGCACTCACTTTGCTCATTATTAGCTTCACGGTGAAATAGCCACCATTTACATCAGGAGCAATTGCATTAAAACACAGATGATTCAAATGATAATGCCACATTTCTATCTCTCTGATCTATAAAACTGCCAGTGCTACACGTTCCCCATGCAAAGCAGCGCTGACAGAGCATCCATTCCCGCTACCAAGAAGCCTGTTTGCTGTGAAGGGTGTAATTTTCCAACAAGATGGCGTGGTGTTTTGACAGACGGACAATAGGAGACACCTGTGACAGGCAATGGGCCCCACGTCATCTGCCCTTCTGTGCCCCCTAAACCACACGTGGCCAAAAAACCACGTCACATCCTAAACATCTGCCTGATCAGATATTAGCAAAGCGCATCATTTGTGTCAAAAGATGCTTTTGTGACATGTTTCGGGATAATGAGTGTCTCTCTCTTGAAGACTTTAAGGGTCTCTTGAGCAGTAGTGGCCTTTAACATGCTGGCCTTCATCTTAGTTTGATTTAACCCATCAGTACACTGCTTAAACACATGTAATACTTTTCTAATTACATTAAAATTGCAGAATATTACACAGACGCTTAAAATAAAGTGTATCAAGATTGTATTTACAGTAAGTGTGAGTAGCTGTGTAACAGACTCGGTTTATAACGTGTAACAGTAGCTGCCTGTTACAGCTACACAATTACAAACTGTAATTACAGGCTGCTCCATAACATAGTTACAAGTACATTTTATTTAATGTCAGTACAATGGCTGCTACTAAATACATAATTAGGCAATTGCTCTGTCACCTTAATATAATGTTTTGCCAGAAATTCTGGCAGATTGAGTCCAAAATTTACAAATGCGTTATTTTTTGTATTTGTCTCCAGAAAATCAACCCTGGTTTTATGGTTTTATTATGATTATTATGGGCTTAAATTTCGTAGGCAGTGTGTAAACGTGACTGACACAACACAATGTCATTTTTATTTTTTAGACGAAAATTTTTGACTCAATTTGTACTTTGACTCTGTTCAAACAACTTAACAATAATTCACTGATGTTTGATTTTGATTTTGTCAGTTTGATTTTGAAAATTCCGAAAATGTAATCTTAATCATCACTGATTAATTCATCATTGCCGTTTAGACCTTGACAAGCAAAACATTTAACTGTTAAAGTAATTATTAGTTGTTACATTTTTAAACCAAAAATTATAAAAATGTAAGTAATTGTAACAATAAATTAATGCAAAATTTTAATCTAGAGAATTTTGTGTAATTCTCTGTGTAAGTGTAATTCTAACAATTCATCATTGTCAGTTTTGAATGGTAAACATTGTAACAATTTATGCAGTTCTGCAAAATAATTTATTGTTGCAATTAGATTTTAAATTGTGAAAACCAAATATATATATCAATGAACTGATTAACTGTCATGATCAGCTGGATGTGCCAATTATATATATATATATATATTTCTTTTTTTGTGAAACCAATGAAAAAGTAATTCTACCAATTAATTCTTTGTTGGTTACATTTTAGATGCCAGAGCTCTAAAAATTTAGGTAAATATAACAATACGTTTTAATTTTAATCTAAATCAAGCAGCCGGGGATTTCCTTCAGGAAATGCTAATTGTTTGTTGATTTATGTGAATAAATCGGTAAGGTTGAGGGTTGCTCCTTTTGACAAAGCACTTCTTCATTTAATTGGGATTTCAAGAAATGTCAGGCTCCTCTGTCCCAGGGTCAGGTCGGGCAGTAAGTACACAGTTAGACGTCTCAGATCCCATAAATACATTTGGCTCCTGATGCGATAAAGGCTGCAAAAGCCCTCAAGCGCTGGTGTCTGCGTGACCCTCGACTCCATTGGACAGAGATGAGACTGAGATTGTGCCGGGCAGCCCTGCCTGCATATACAAATGGAGAGAGGGCTACAATGAATGTCAGCCCATTTTATGTTTACTCAACTAAAATTGTTGAGGGATGTGGAAATCGAAACCGTCTGGCAAATGTTTCCCACCCCGTTTTTACATCTAATGCTGGAATCGAGTCGAACTGAAGTGGGAGAACATGAGAGATCATTTTATTGACAAAAACAGACTTTAGAGTACGGACCGCCTGTCCGCGCATCCCCTGGTCTCCATTAGGTCCTCTTCAGCCTAACTCTGCAGTAATGGCTCCCTGGGACACTTGATGAGCCCCTGGGCCACTTGAGTGAGGTTAGGAGGCCGGCATGGACGCGTGCCGCAGCTGCAGCCATTATCCAGAGCAAGTGGACGCCGTCAAAGAGCGCTACAACACTCGCTGCTTCCACGTCACAGCCACAGACTGCCATGTTTACCAAAATGGCATTGATCCGGGCTTATGACGGCGGCAGCTCTCCAGTCACGCTGCATTTCAGAGGCAATTTAGTCGCATCTGCTCCGATAAGCAATTTCAGACACGATGTCTTATTTGTGTCGTGTCGCCTCACACATTTCATGACAGAAAGCCTTTTATCGCCACATGCAAACATTGTTGTGCCCTCTGCTGTGGAATTGATCTATCTTGTCTTGTCATTTCTCACAATTTGTTAGTCACTCAAAACTGGCCGAATGCAAAAAAAAAACAAAAAAGGGGGGTAAGGGATATTATCTAGCGTCTTTTTGTAGGTATGACTCAAAACCATGGATAAGTTGGGGTCTTAAAGGAATAGTTTAGTCCAAAATTTAAATGCTGGTGTTATTTTTACCGTAAAATTTACGGTAAAAAAACAGCAGCTGTGGTTGCCAGAATAAAATCGTGAAATATACAGTAACAATATTTTTTGTTTTATGGAAAGAATTATTAAACTGAAATGTGCAATAAACATTACATCTAACATAATAACCCTAATAAACATAACTGATACAAAAAAAACTAAGAGGAAACATAGTTATTTCAAAAAGAAAAAACACCAAATTCAAACAAAATTTAAAATTCAATGCAGGGAATTCTGGCAATGTCAGTTTAAAGTGTTTTCCTGTAAATTTACCATGAGTTTACCATTAACCATTTAACAGGTTTTTACCATACCATTTTCACAGTTTTTTACCGTTAAAATCACAGCCATTTTTACAGTGATGACCAGTGTTGTCTGTTTGAAGCAGTTGAAATGCTCTTCACTGTATTTTATTTAGTGTTTCATGGAAGAAAGTCATTTATGTAAATAAGAGGGAGTAAGTAATGGAAGAATCTTTTCTTTTTTTAGCTTTGATCTCTTTTTTGTGTTTTGATTATCATCCTGCCTTCACACGCTATCTGAATTATCAATTAATCAAGCAGTGCTGGGTAGTAACATGCAATCTTGAGATTTCACTGGAAATATGTACTTATAATTACATTTTAAAATACTTCAGAATCAGATTAGAGTTACTTTTCATCACTATGTCATATGGACATGCTATTTAAATTGATGTAATAAACAAAAAAGTAATCTATAAGAAAATCTATAAGTAGTCCAATTTGTATTACCCAAAATGTGTAAGCTAATGGTTTGCTTTACTACAATTTTTGTCATGTAATTTAGAATCTCTAATGGACTACAATTTTTTAAGTAATTTGCAACTGGGAAACTTTCTAAAATTGAGGCAAAGAAACCATTGCTGTTACTGTTGTGTATATTTATGTTTATAAGTAATTGTTACGAGCGCTGGCTGAAGTCAATCACGCTCGTGCTTTCTCGCGAGCAGGGAGAAATCAGAGGCAGAGGTCGAGGCAAACTTAACATTTATTAAACAAACAAATCCAGAACATAGAGAAAAACGCAACAAGCAAAGCAAAGGACTCCAACATGACATGTAACGATAACAACGAATCACAAAGATACAAGACATGGGTCATGGCCATACAACATCCAAATCGCAGAACATCAATTCTGGACATGACTGCTCGTACCATGGAATGGGGCTAGAGCCAATTATGGGCGTACTGGGCCGTGAGGACCTTCTGCAGCTCGACTGGCTGTGAAACCGGGACTGACTGGACTTGACACGGCTCCTCGTACCGTGATTCGGGAGTAGGACCCGTAACATGCGGACTATGCACCGCGAGGACCTCTTGCAGCTCGACTAGCTGTGTGACCGGGACTGACTGGGTAGAACACGGCCCTCTCGTACCATGATTCGGGAGTAGGACCCATTAAAACCTGGCTGGGAACAATGAGGGCCTTCTGCAGCTTTTCAGGCTGCGTAACTGGGTCAGACTGGACACCACACAGCCCCTCTCACTGTGAAGTGATGGGGGAACTCATCACAAGCGGAACTGAAGCCGTGAGAATGGGTGACTGCTCTTCCAGCTGAAAAACCAGAACCGACCGAGTAGCATATATAGCACTCCTGGCTGTGTAACCGGTACTGACTGGACATAAAACAGCCTGTCTGGCGGTACAACCGGAACCGACTGAGCTGAACACGGCCCCTGACGCCGTGAAACAGCCTCAGGATACAGAAACAGGATACGAACCAGTCTTTTCCAGGCTGCGCTGGCATCCCCAATGCCGGATTGGTGTGCGCTGCTTCGGCCGCCATAGTGAATGCAAGCTGGAAGATCTCTTGGATTTTCCTCACGTTGTCCGGTGTAGACTTTACTGGTGGCAGATTATACCAGCTAGCATGATGAGACCCGGGCAGAGGTGGTTTCGGGACTGTGGGGTTTTTGCGTGGCGGTCTGGGCCGCGAAAATGAAACCGAAACCTGTGCCGATCTTGGTGGCGGACCTCGGTGGATGGCCAAACGAGATCCTGGCAGAGGATGAAACACTAATGATTGGTAGAGCACATGGGGAAACAGGTATGTAAACACACAGAAAAGCACATGGACTAAAACTGTCAAAACATGACTGACACACAGAGAATATAGACTTGAACAGAAAACACAACACATGACAAGACTGAACACAAAGGACCATGCCTACGGCATTACAATAATCATTTGATTTATTGTGCGTATTGTAAACAATAAACGTTCACTTATTTGGCTAAAACATTTGGAATCATTAGCCAACTGAATCAAGATGTTGACATGTGAATATTTATTAATGTATTTTATTCAAAATCTGATGGAGATTGGCTAAATATCTTTTAATAAGAGTTCCTCTAGAAATAGACAAGAATGAGTTCATAAATGGACCGTCCACCATGATTCCTGTTCTTTCTGATGACAAACACATAAATATGACAAACTGTTTATTACATAAGCGTAAAATAGCAAATAAAAAAAAAAAGTTCATGACAACAAGCTTATTGGCAGGCATAGCTATTGTTCAAATTTGTTCCATAAATCTACAAGTATTAAACTTGGCATGCAACTCTGCCTGGACCATTTTTGGACATGAATGTCTTTAGCAAGAAACCCCCTCGTGACACATCTTAATGTGAGAGTTACTCCAAAAATGAAAAACCTGACTTTCGCAGTGTGGAGAAAAAACAAAATACTACGGTAGCGAACGGCTTAGCTGTTTGTTTACCAACATTTTTCTGCTAAAAAAAACAATACAAGCCCAATAGAAACTATTACAGAAATTCTAATGGTTTCTATTAAACTTTTTCCAGTAAAATCATTACAAAATTAATTTTTATATTGTGTTTTGGGCATTTTTCCAATAGGATTTAACATCCCACCAATAGTATCCATCACATTCCAGTAGACACCATCATAGTTTGCATTAAAACCAATACAATTCCCATTATAACCATTAAATCCATTGTGTTTCAGGCAGGGTTTTATTCAGCAGGGTTTTGTGTCCAAGAGAAGAAAAAATGTTTTGGAACAACATTTATTGGCAAATATGTGCTAATTCATACAAATTCGTATGACCTCACTCGTATGATTGTGTACGATTTCTTTAAACCCCAGTGACGGGTAGGTTTAGGGGCGGGTTAGGTGTAGGTCATTTGTACAAATTCATACGAATGGCCAACTTGTAAAATACATGAAATTTAGCAAAATTCGTATAAATTTGTACAAGTGAGGTCGAATTTGTACGAATTAGCCACCTCGTAAAATATGTATGAATTGCTGTGAGATTGGGTTCCATTTTCTTCATAAAACATAAAAATCTTCTTTTACTGGAATATTTAGATCATTTTAAAAGCATAGAAGTGTATTTTTGGCTAGCGTCTCTGTGAGTTCATGACTCGGGGGCGAAATGCACAGGGAAATCGATTCTTGCCGTCCGTAAGTGCTGTGGATTAGTCTCTGTGAATTATGGCAAACATTTTCTCAGCTCATTAGCATTTCAAGAAAGGTATTAAAGAACATTCTTGATGTTTTTCCCTTGTTATCATAAGAGCTGATCTTGAGAACAAAGAGCGAGAGGAAGGAGATAAGACCGAGGAAAACAGTGTGTGTGTTCGGCGGCAAGAAAATGTCAGAGTTTAATTAGGAGGTACGTCTCTGGCATTAGGGTGTTCGTAATTATCACATCCAGCTCCGTCCTCGCCTGGGGCAGGAGCTACACATGCTGCCATTACCAAAGGTAAATTCAATAACACGGTCACTACTGGAGAAGGTTTGGGACTAATGGGAGAGGGGAGGCAGTGCTGTTGGACCAAAATATCCCCTCAGGTGAGAGCTGTTATAATGAGTGCAATACATATGAGGTGTCTTATGGGTTTAAGTTACAACGTGAATGTACTCGACTGCTACCTACAGCAAAACAAGGGTTCTGTGCTGAATGGATAAGCCAAAGAACTAAATCACATTTAATGGTGCATATGAGTTATATGTCTTGTGAAGACCCTGTTCATGCTGAAATTTCTAAACAAACTATAATTTAAACTCCAGACTAGCAGATTAACAGTGGTTTACCATTGGAACTAGAGGCAAAATCAATTATTTTTTCTTTTAATCTTATGGAATTTAAATGAAGTACAGTATCAGATGATAATCCCGTAGTTGAATATGGAAGTATATGCAATATAAATATGAGAATACCATATTAATACCAAAATATATACTCCAAGGTAAAAATAAATAAACATCCAAAATGTCATGGTACAGTAAATAATAATATTTCATAATAATAATAATCGTTATTTGCATATGACCTTTCAAAAACTATTTCCAAGTTTTATTTGATTCAATTTGCTTTTCCTGTAATTACTTTAAAGTATTTTGAAGTTAAAAAAAAAGGCCAGTCTAATTATTAATATAAAAAACACAGACTAATAATTGCATTATTTTTAAAATGATAAAATCTTAAATTTTAATATATAAACATATTAGAAATTATTTTGAAGATCTATGCTGTTTTTAATGTTCTGTTGTGGGCTTTTCTCTAAGTCTGCTTAAATATAATCGTCCACTTTGGCTATACTCAAAATAGGCGGCAATTCAATCACAAAAATAGTATCATCTCATTAAAGTCAAAATGAAAGGTTTCAGAAAAGTAATTATATGGTACACATTACTCCATAATAATGTTTCAAGAACATTGTGTTAAGTGTTTCCTTAAATGCTCACTGATAAAACTGGCAACATTCATAATGAGCATTAAAGGGAAAGTTCAATCCAATCGCTCACCAAAGTTGTTCCATAACCTCTGAGTTTCTTTCACCCGCTGAACATCAGATATTTTGAAAAATGCAGGTAACCAAACTGATGTTGTACTGATTTTATTTTGCGTTCAGCAGAATAAAAAATCTAGTACAAACGTGGACCAACTTGTGGGTAAGTAAATTATGATAGGGTTTTCATTTTGGGTCAACTATCCCTCTAAATCTATTCTCAATTTGTGAGATTTTCAGTTTTTAAACAATACAATTACTACAGAGCGTCAAACTCAACTACAAGGTCCTTTTGGGGACTTTAGGCTGTCATGACACTACCACAGTCACGGCTCAAACCACCTCTGACAAATTACATGTGCAAAAACTGACGGAGGTGCACTCTGCGTGATTAGCCGTTGTGCTTGGCAGCTGTATTTTGACACATTGAAGCGCAATTATGCCAGCGGGTAATTACATCCACACCATAACCAGCAAAACACATAGTACAGATATGGCTTTTGTTGCTCGAAAAGAAGTTTTCATGCACTCTGCTTAACAAAAGTTAATTTATTCTTCCATCCATCTTCGAAACACTCCAAATTGTCAGAAGTACAGGCTTTTTAACACTTTAAATATCTTACCCTGGACCACAAAACCAGTCATAAGTGCAATTTTTTCTGAATAAATAATCTTTCCTTTGATGAATGGTTTGTTAGGATAGGACACTATTTGGCTGAGATTTATTGCTATTTGAAAATTTGGAATCTGAGAGTGCAAAAATCGCCTTTAAAATTGATGTTCTTAGTAATGCATATTACTAATAAAAAATTATGTTCATATATACATTGAAGGTATCATGGAACATGATCTTTACTTAATGTCCTAATTATTTTTGGCATAAAAGAAAAAGCAATACTTTTGCTTAAGACTGATTTTATGGTCCAGGGTCACATATATCTACAACAAAACTTTGATTAAATCATGATTTTGCATTTAGACTCAACTTAAATTCAGAATTTAAATAGAAAAAGCAAAAAAAAAAAAAACATTCTCAGTTCACAACCCTGATATGAATACATCTAATGATACATCTGATGAGAATTCGTAAGCATATATTGTGGGCACGGAAAGTAACTGTGGCATTTTTGTAACCTTGGTCAAACCTGTGCCTTGCCACAATTCTGTCTCTGAGCTCTTCAGGCAGTTCCTTTGACCTCTTGATTCTCATTTGCTCTGACATGCATTGTGAGCTGTAAGGTCTTATATAGACAGGTGTGTGGCTTTCCTAATCAAGTCCAATTAGTATAATCAAACACAGCTGGACTCAAATGAAGGTGTAGAACCATCTCCAGGATGATCAGAAGAAATGGACAGCACCTGAGTTAAATATATGAATATTTAGGACCATGTGATATTTCAGTTTTTCTTTTTTAATAAATCTGCAAAATGTCAACAATTTCTTTTTCTGTCAATTTGAGGTGCTGTGTGTACATTAATGAGGAAAAAATTAACTTGAAGCAAATGGCTGCAACATAACAAAAAATAAAAAAATGTAAAGGGGTCTGAATACTTTCCATACCCACTGTATGTATAAGTGTGCAGTTTTAAATAAATTCTTACAATGGCTTATGAAAAAAAATAGCTCAGTCTAATAAAAAAGCGTATAAAAAGTGCGCCAAATAAAAACAAAAACCTGTGGTATTGATATGCAAATATAGACAGAGCCGCTTTAAAAAATACAAAATAATATTAAGACCTGGTACTAAAAATTACTGTCCACTTTCATTGTATGGAAAAGAGCACCTTCTTCTAAATGTCTCATTTGTGTTACATAGGTTTGGGACAATATGAGGGGTCAATATATTAAAGCCTTTATTTGTCACATACACTGTTACATGTAGTGAAATTGGACCCCTCCGACCATACACAAACATCACATTTGAGGGGAAGACAGGACAGTCAAGAGGAAGCAAATAGGAAATAAGGAAATAAGATACATACAATAAAAGATGAATAAATGTTATTTTATACCTAAAAGCTTAAAGCCTCAAAGTTGTCTTTAAATGCAATTTTTAGTGGAGCAGGATCAAATTTGTTAGAGTAATATTTTTTTCAAAAAAGTGTCCAGCAAACTCAATCATATGTCATTCAAAGGTTTACAGACCTGAAATACTACATTAAACCTGTAACATTCATGTGTTATTGTCAGCATTTGATTTAAAATAGTCATTGTTATGGTTATTAGGTAATATAGTTCATTACATTTAATAGAATATTTATCTGTTGTCCCTCCCAATTTGTGCATTTAATGACCCCCGCTGAGATGAAAGGTAACATTCAATGACAAAAAAAAAAGAGTTGAAAAAACGAATGAAGGAAAGAGAAAAGAATTGTGGGGGACGAAGAATAATCGAACAGCTGTGAGCGTGCTGCAATTACTCTGTCTGAAGTCTAACAATTATGCCGCAGGCCCCTTTGGGAGGAGGCTAACGTCCAATCAATACGTAATTGTGATAATTGTTGTCCCTGTGCCGGTGTGGGTTCTTCTGTAACTTTCAGAAAAGGGGGGAAAAAATGCATAAACAGTGCACATTGAATGCCAAAGCGATGTCACCCCATTCGCTACGGCATTTAGAACAAAGACGCTCAATTTGCGGTGTGGTGAACGATGGTGAGTCAGCGCATCAGGTGTTTGTGGATAACCATTCTGCCTATATCCGTCTATTAATGTCCATCGTTCAGAGTAAACAAGGACATGCTCCCAAGAGTGGTTTTGAGATTTTGGTAGAGTATATAGATACTCAGTGATTGGACTACAGCTTGGTATCTCAGATTGAATCCTTATATAATAAGTCAGTCATTTTTATATTTTGTTGTAATGTGTCAGTAAGAAATATCAACACAGTCTCACGACCAATTTGTATGTACTTTACGAGGTGGCTAATTTGTGCTAATTCAAACTAATGACCTCACTTGATTCTTTACCATTTGTTTAACCCAGTCTCACAGCAATTCGTAAATTTTTTACGTGGTGGCTAATTCGTACAAATGCGAATTCATGCGATTTTTGCTAAATCGCACATATTTTTAACAAGTTGCCAATTCGTATGAATTTGTATGAATGACCTACATCTAACCCCACACCTAAACCTAGCTGCCACTGGGGTTTAGAAAAATCGTACAAAATCGAATAAGTGACGTATGAATTAGCAAGAATTTGCCACCTCGTACGAATACATACGACTTGTCTAAACCCCAGTGATAGGTAGGTATAGGGGCAGAGTTAGGTGTAGGTCATTTGTACAAATTGATCTACCTTACTACCTGCCTTCTGGGATGCAGGCTTAACCTGCGTCCATCAGATGCCTCTGTATACTACTGGACGAATCTACAACCAATCAGACCACTCATTCCGATGACGTGCATAGCGACGGAACTTGAAGACACCGTAACCAATTGTAGCTAGCTTCATTAAAGCAGTAGGGAAATGTCTTTACTTTAATTACTTCTGCTCTGTTTTCAAAGAAAACCTGTCATGAAAATTTCTCAAAACAGCTGCAACAGCACAGTCGAACGATTGTTGCAGAACTGCTGCGTCATCGCGTCACCGCCTCAGTTGTGCCGGAGCTCGTTTCTCATTGGTTCCCACTTTTTTGGGAATCTGAAATGCTCTAAAACGGCAGCTTGGCCAGACTAACTTTGCTTGCGAAAAAAGAATGTAGCGTCAAAGGAAGTATGGGTGGGTCCAGGCTAGTTTGTTTCTTCATCTGAACAGATTTTGAGAAGTTTAGAATTGCATCACTTACATCACTTACCACCGGATCCTGTGCAGTACATGGGTGCCGTCAAAATGAGAGTCTTGAGAATGACAGTGACTTTCAATGGAGAAAGTAATATTAGTCCTCACAGAATAATTACATCATTTTTGAAAACTCTTGTTTTTCTATGCTTTGAATTCTTAAATCGGTTTTACAGCGGTTACAGAACCTTTAATTTATTTATTTTGCTGAAGCTGCAAGGTTACAACTGCCAAATTCACTCTTTGTAATTACGCTGATTTGATTTAGAGAAAATTGATCTTGCCAAGTTGGAGAAATGGTAGTGTATCAAATTATTCAAGCTAAGCTGATGTTCAATTTTTCGACTTGGATTTCACTTAGCAACAGACACAAGCATGTGATAAAAGGGCTATTTATACACACACAGGGTTCTGTTACAGCTTGAGCGTGTTTGCCTTGTTGCACTGAAAATACTAGCACAATTACAGTGAAAAAGAGCACTTCAGAGGATGGAGAGATGGTCAATGTTGTGCGCCACTTACCCTCAGACAAGAGAGATGCACATTTACAGCATATAGCTAAATTGTTCCATCCGAAAGTTTAACCCCATCCACTTGGATTATCTGAAGTTCAGTCAGTGTTTCTGTTTCATGCAATGAATCTGTTAGCATGCATAGTGTCATTTCATATTTACAAGGACACAAAGATGTGAAATGCACTAAACAGCTAAGATTAAAATGTGTGAAAGTTTATTAAACCATCTTATGAAGTTTGTTTGAACAAAAAATTCCCTATAGGTTCAAAGAGAAGGTGTAAAATGCTATTTGATATTTTACAATCCACACAACACTTACAAAACAACCATTACAAGCACTTTTCAATGTAGGGGCAATAAATATGCTAATTTTTAAATATGTTCACCATTAATTGTCATCGTTGGACCAGGAAAGACATTGCTAATTAAAATGGATATTATATAATCCTTTAGACGGGAAAAATATGCTGGGTAGATTTTCTTCTCTAAACATAGAAGAAATATTACATTTATTTGGTCGTTAGCTTGACCCTTCATGACTAAAGGATGTCATTAATGCTGACAAAGTGGTCGGGTTTAATTATATGCACGACTCTGAGCTGGGGAGATTTCTTGCTCTGTCGCTAAGTATGTAAATAGGATCATTTTTTGTTAATTAGCAAATTCGAAAAAGTGTGACTCAAATAGATTAACATTTGCTCCTTGTTCGGATTTTATGGAGTTGCACTGCCGTGTTTAATTCGGCATGGAATGTTAAATACCTGAGGTGTTGCAAATATTCATCTCTAATTTCCAGAAAATTCTCTCCAGGAAAAGCTCGGAGATCTCTCAGGTGCTATAATGCAGCACGAATGATTGCGTAAGATTAAATTCTCTGTTAATTGGCACATGTGGGCCCATAGAAAAGAAACATTTGCAAATGAAACCTTTCTCCCTGACAGCTGTGACATGCACAAAAAAATGTTGTTCAATAACCCCAAACATTTTAAACGGATGTACTGTATACAGTACTTTATACAGAAACAGGGAAAGAGTCACACAAAATTTTCAATTTCTATTAATCACTTTGCCTTTGGGTCCCCCTAAAATTTGCCATGCTTTCTTCTTTCAATGATTTCTAAAGACATTTGGATGATGTGCCACCAGCATTTGTGTGGAAATGAGCCCCAAATCAGTCACCCTGATCCATGACAGTGGCTTTTTGTATTTGGATTGCAGGTAAATATATTGTACTTGGTCAGCAAGACCATCTTATTATTTGTAAATGCTGAGGAAATTGCTAGGGAGTGAAACCATTAAAGTCAACACAAACACATTTTTTCTTTCATAATCTAACATAATTCCAAATGAAACATGATATGAGGGCAAAAATGTATTTTATTTATTGGGAATTGATTAGATCATGAAAATGGAGGTTGTTGGAGAGGTCAATGAAAAGAGGGATTTGTGATGTCAAGGAAAGTCATTATAGAGGGGAAGCAAGAAATTGGATTTTGATAAAAGACAAGTTTTTTTATTTGTAATACAATTTACCATTGAGCTGTGCACAATAAGACGAAAAACAGGCTCAATTGATTTCATGCTCATTTTAAAGGAAAGCCTTTTTTATTTCGGATTTTGATTTATTTTTATTGATTTTATATTGACGTTATGGAAACGAATAGCAGTCTGTGGCATTTCTGTCAGGTTTTGTTCTGGTGTGAGAGAGTATGTGTAGCATCACACTCTCAGTCGGTCTCCGGGGCCTCTGGTCCCCTGATCCCTGGCCTCTTCAAGCTCTCTTGTTTCAGCCCAGCAGCGTCTCTGGAAAATGATAGGATGCGGAGAATGTCCCACCCAGCCCCCTTTAGCACTGGACAATGGAACCTTAAACTCTCGCAGCACAACATCATTTTGAGCCGTGCCTTGAATAATTTAACCCTATTGCACGAGGAGAAGAATATAAGAGAAGATAAAATATCTTGACGCTTGCTCAAAACTGATTTTAACAGTAATAATAATAGTTATACTTAATTAACTTCTGTTGTAGGCCAAGGGGTTTTGTCAAACAATCTAAATCAACTTAAACCGGCAAATTTGGTGCCTTTTTTAAGCTCTCGTTTGATGTGTAACTTAATTTGCATTTTGCAAAGGAAGTACTAGTGCATGCAAAACAGAAAATGCACTAGTAAATTTATACTTTAGGTATTATGCTTTGGTTCTGTGTAAGTAATTAAAATGCTTCTTTGCCACTGGCACAGGACAATTTTCATTTATTTTTCTATTCTGTCTTTTTTACTTTCAGACAAATTCAGAAAGAATTTGAACAATGGAACAACTTAAAGAGCTTAAAGACTTAATGCTTTTCCTATGTATTATGATCCATTCAAATTTTCCTGGAAAGCTTGTATTTATGAGTCGTTAGTGTTGCAAGGTGGTCCTCTGTGGTGCTGTCGGACTGGCATCAGCGGGAACCTTCCCCGGAGTTTAGTTCCCACCCGGACCACTTTCAACTGAACACTTCAATTGGTAACCTTGTTACCAATTGGATTGTTTATTTCGACGTTGATTCTTGCCTGATATCCTGACCCTTCACCTGTCTCTGGTCCTGTTTTGATCTGTCTTCATTGTTACTGTCTGCCCCTGTTTGATCATTGCCTGTTTGACTACGCTCTGCTCAATAAACTGCTTGCAAATGGATTTAACGCCATCCGAGTCTACATCACAGTTAGTCATTATTAAGTCAGTTGGTGACATGGTGAAAAGAATCAACATGACAAGACAATATTGACCCAAAACTGGTTACAAGCTCCCTTTAATATATCTTCCTTGTGTTCTTCAGAATAAAGAAATTCATACAGGTGTGGAACTACTCAAGAGTAAGTAAATGATGACAGAATTTTCTTTTTTGCTTTAACTGATTATCTTCCACAACTTTACGAGCAATTTCTGAAATTATCTCTTTGGGCTGAACTGAAAATAGCAGAAGTTTAATGCGAGTTAAGGGTTCAGAGCAAACCCTATATGTCATTTATGCACCGCAAGCAGTGTAATTAATGGTTTATATGCTAAAAATGACGCTTCACGTCTGTATCCTGGCAACTTTTTCATCCCACCTTTACTTCCCATAACGTATTTCTGACTTTCTATCACCACAGTGATTTTATGAACTCCTCCACAGAAAATAGCACCCTTTTCACTCCCGATAACGAGGAGCACTGCTGGCTGTTATTTTAGGGCTGAGAGAAAGAGAAAGAGAGAGAGAAGCGGCAGATGAGACACATTCAGCCCGACTTGCCACGTAGTAATTTAGCTGTCAGAGGAAATGTCTGCGCTCCTGCAGGACTGTCACAATTCAGAAAAATCATGTATGTCATGTCAATGTCAGTTAAGAGCGAAACCCGATCGGCTGTTTTGATGGGCCTGCCGAAGTTGAGTGACGCCAATACGCTGTCAGATTTCTGCTATAAAGCACTAAACTGCCGTCATTTTAATGGGCCGTTTTAGTAAGTAACAAGCTTTTTATTCTTTCAGCAAACTTGCCATCAAAGTGATGAGGGGAGTTTGACTGAATCCTGTACTTAAGTCATCACGACGGAGATTCAGACACGCCTCCAAAACAATTAAACATTAATAAAATTTCACCGCTTTGAGGCTCACACATTTTTAGGCATGATCTAGTCATCTAGACATTTTTAGGCTCATTTTTGGTCTGCTTCACTTATACAGGAAGGAAGATAAATCAGGATATACGTTAACAAAATGTTTGTTACAGTTTCGTTCATTAGTCTACCTTCATTTTTCGTTTCTGTAACTTTGTTAACTCTCCTCCATGGTAACACATAATTTACCTGGTTGCTCTCTAATGACTGAATGCAAAAAGGGAAATTGCTTCAAATGAAGTTTATTAAATCCCAGGTGTTTGCAGTAACCTTCTATTGATTTTCACAGAGGCACGTAATCCTGCGATAAACAAGTGGTAATAAAATGTTGAGAATGGAAATGTCTTGGGGGCACTGGATGCTGCTCCTTTAATGCATTACGCCTGTCATTGTTTAGTGCAGGGTAATCTCTCCGGTTAGATGGAATTATTAATAACAGCATCATTATCGTCAGCACAGCTTGTTCACATTATTCCTGTTTTGTCAACACTGATGTAAAACATAGGCTATTTGTCACAACCCATGTTTAAATATTTGATTGAATGAATCCATTTATTATTTTCTGATTTCAGTGAAACACAACAAGAGATTAAAGCAGAATGTTTTCCATTCAGATGTTGGTTTATAATGCTAAGCTGCAGAAAGCATGGAAAACTGTCTTTAAAATGATTCATGTGCTTTGTACAGTAGATTTCTCAGCTATGTACTGCATCACTTCTTTAAAATCTGAAAAATTTACAGTAAAAAACTGACAGCTGTGGTTGCCGGAATGTGACCATAAAAAAATACAGTAACAACATTTTAGGTTTAAGGTTTTTAATTAAATTTACAGTTAAATACCGCAATATAATTAATTGATACAATATTAATATACCAAGCTATTAAAGCACTGAAATCTGTTTTGTAGGTTTGACAAGCACCAAATGCAGGTGATGATGGGAAAGTCACATGATGAACCAAAGCCCATATGAACTCTAAACACCATCATGGTGATCATTAAACTGAAATATGCAATAATCCTTCATTTAACAACATAACTGTTGTTTGTGAAAAAAGAAAAAACTAAGAAGATTTCCCCTGTAAATTTTACAGGAATTTACTGTTAAACATTTAACAGTAATTTCCTGTAGCATTTTTTAATTTTTTTTACTAGTAAAATCACAGCCAGTGTAGAGAATCTGAATTTGTGGTCTGAATTAAACAATTATATGAACAAGATGATTTTTTTGTTTTATGTCTGCAACAGGTCTCAAAATAGTTGGGATGGGGGCACGTTTACCACATTGAAGATGTCTGGACACTAAGGTCATGAGTTTCTTTCGTTTTGTTGTTGGAATTTGGTCCCATTCTATACTATAGGATATAGTTGAAAGATCTGGACTGCAGGCCGGCCAATTCAGCGCCGGACTCTTCTACTATGAAGCCATGCTGCTGTAATAGCTGCAGATGTGCTTGTTATTGCTCTGCTGAAATAGACGTCATCTGGAGGGGAGCATATGTTGCTCTAAAACCTTCACATGCCTTTCAGCATTGATAGTGCCCTCCAAAACATGCAAGCTGCCCATACAGTATATACTTATGCACCCCCATACCATCAGAGATGATGGCTTTTGAGCTAAACAAGAACGTGCTGTAAGGTCTCCCTCCTCTTTAGCATAGAGGTCACTGCATCCGTGATTTCCAACAAGAATGTCAAATTTGGACTTGTCTTCCCACAGAACACTTTTCCAATGGAAATGGAAACTGTACATTTTAAATAAACCTTGGAACACAAGACACGATAATGTTCTATACCATGTTCCCATAGGACTTTTTTGCAAGATAGAACTTTAGTAGGCATCTGCAGATGGCACGGCGAATTGTGTTTACTGACAGTGGTTTCCGAAAGTATTCCTGGTCCCGTTTAGACAGAATGAGTAATGCAGTGTCAAGGTCTTTGGCCTTTTCCCTTGCGCACAGAAATTTCTCCAGTTTCTATGAATCTTTTGATGTTGTTGAGCACCACGATTGCTAAAAATAACAATGTCTGATTCTAATTCTAAACATTAAAAACTAGAATAACTTATAAATGAATCTAAAATGACACTGATGCATGCATGCAATTAAGCTGCATTAAGTTGAATTTTGCAACCAGAGAAACTTGATTCATAAACAACTGACTCTTATGAACAGGATCTTTTAATGAATCATCATAAAAAGAATTTAAATCAGTCTGTGGGGAGTATTCCAAGTTAACCAACTATAGTCACAAGTTCTTTATACCTTTCAGTATTTTTTGAAACTGCTGTTTCAACAAACATTCGCAAGCAGCATTGCAAAGTGTGGTTGGAAATATTCTACTTGTGCTCTTGTCTTTTATGCAATGACATGTGGACTTAAATCATGCACTTGAATGGGCACAATAAGCAAGCTAACATGCAATACGCACAATATTGTTCATTTGATTTAAATTTCTTCATTTCATTTGCTTTTAAAAAATGAATGCATGAGAAGGAATGTGTAAATACATTAAAATGATCCAACATTTAACTGTCATCTCGACTGTCTAGTCTTCTATTAAACCAACATGGTTCAATCTATGCAGCTGTGACCACCATACTTTTGCAAAACAGTCGTGACTAGTTGTTAGTTTCCCCCACTGCTGCATCGTTTGTCATCATAGGGGAAAGAGTAGTTAGTGAATCAACTTCTGACTCACATACCGAATGCAAGTTATCATTACTTCTCTCAAAATGAGGCAACAGCTTGAAATATAAGTTATAATTGCATTTAAATGTACTTTTAAAGGTCGATTTCAGTCCAACTGTAGCAATAAGCAAAACTCCAACCCACACAGTTTCTTTCCCACTGTCTAATTCATGCCCGAACACCTTCCGCTCAGCATCCCGTGTTATCAACACAAAACTCAGAAAACACAAACTGCCTACCGGCGGCACGAAATTACACATTGTGACTTTAGAGCTATTCTGCCGAATGGAGATGCGCATCATGCTGAGACAAACTGTGTCATTAACAAAGACCAACAGATGGCGGTTCTGGAAAGAGCCCAGATATGAGATACAACAGGCAGAGGAAGGAACTGGTTTGGGCCAGTAATGGCAAATTGTTCTCAATAAAATAGCTGTTGTGCTTTATGTCTTTGAGATCATTGATTTTAGCAGATTGAGCAGGTCACAAAACATTTTTAGATACTCAGATTTCGACAGAAGCGATGCGCAAGTCTTGTGTTTATCAGATTGTGTGATAGTTTTCCTTGCAGTTCCACTTGATGATGTCAAGATAGCTGTAATTTTTTATACTGAAACTTTTTATTTGCTGATAATATTCACCTCCGCTGCTTTTCTATCAAATTACAGCTATGGAGGAGGTTTGATGGCATAGTTTTTGTTTATGAAAAACGTAAGGACTGCTTTTCATGTTATAGACGTTGTAGGATTACAAATTGTAGAATGGCTAAACATTTTCATATATAACAGTATAAGTTGAAAATCATGTATTTCTTATTTACATTCTAAGAACAGTGAG
>JAUMHI010000074.1:12308248-12333817 GCA_032359435.1 Enteromius unitaeniatus | reverse complement strand
TCTCATTGGTTCCCACTTTTTTGGGAATCTGAAATGCTCTAAAACGGCAGCTTGGCCAGACTAACTTTGCTCGCGAATGTAAAGAATGTAGCATCAAAGGAAGTATGGGCGGGCCCAGGCTACTGAAAAGCTACAGTACTGTTAAAAGTTTTAGGCACTTGTGCTAAAATGCTGTAAAATTATGCTGTCAAAAATACATTTTCTTGATCAATTAACTTCTATTAACTAAATTAAATCAACATTTGGTGTGACCATCCTTTAAAGCAACTTTAGAGCTTGCAGAGTTTGTCAGGTTTCTTGAAGCATCTTGGAGATGTTGTTCTCGACAGTTCTTCTGTCATAGTTTCTTTACGTCGTTTTAGACAGACTAGATGATGACTAGTCCTAATTTTTTCTTCAAGACTGGTCATAACTTTTAAATTCAGTTATGAAAATTCAGATATGTTACTTTGAACCATTCCATGATTCCATGTCTGAACATCTGTTTTTATTTTGGTGTGTCACCCACTGAAAATTAAACAAATGACGTAAAACAGAGCATATTATGGCTATGGAAGCCAACAAATGAACAGAGTCAGAGAGACCTAAAAAGCCTCGACATTCAACTAAAACACTCTGTATGTTAAAACACAGATAAACCAACACAGCGTAAGACTCATCGCCTTCCATTGACATTTGCACTTGTTCCTGTCGCCTTTCTTCTTTGGACTGCAATACCCATTTAAATTGCTATATTTTTCAATATTACTGCACATTTAACAAATCGGTTGAGTAAATGATTCAATGACTCATTCAGAAAGATTCTGAATTTAATATAGTTTACTACTATATACTACTAGTACTTTAAAATACATGGCAGAAAAAAAACTGATGCTTTGGAATGTTAACATCACACATATCCAGCTTTATATCTATGAGTTTTCATAGATGGTAGGTTTGTTCAACACAGTCTCATGACCAATTTGTACAAGGTGCTAATCCATACAACCTCACTCGTACGATTTTGTATGATCTGTCTAAACCCCAATGACAGTTTAGGGGCGGTTATGTGTTGGTAATTCATACAAATGGAGCTCTGATTTAAATCCCATGTAACAATGGTTCAATAAAACAAATCTGTGGAATGGCACGGTTGCAGTTTTGCATTTTTTCTGACTGTCAGGTGGGTTTAGGGTTGGATTTGGTGTAGTGGATATCTCCAATATGGTATAGCATTAACATTTAGTAACAGTCCATGGATATTTAAATTCTCAACCGCCAGAATATCTACCTACAGTATATCAACTTAAAAAAAGGTGCCAGGGTTTACATATTAAATATGTGTTTTAGCGCCACTCAGTGGACATTTTTCTTTGAAACTATGGTAAAATGTGCAGTTAGGCACATAAAAACGATGTTGCACAAAATGTGCACATATTTTTATGAGACCAGGATGGATTTAGGGGGAAATTAATGGATACAAGCAACATGCTTGATGCATGCGTGAGCACCTCCAGTTGTTGAAGTCAAAAGTTTGATTTTAGCGCAAGTAACTAAATGTTGTTTTGTCACAGCTTTCTAATGGAGAGATCAGAGATCAGTGAAACACAAGTTCAGCTGTATTTCATCCTCAAACTGTGCAGAAAATCAGTGTGCTTTCTTTTAATGTCACCATGCGTTATCTTTTCCTGTCCTCTGCCCCTCCCAGTAAAGGACAGTGCTTCGGCGCACAGCCCGAGGGTTCATAAGTACTCTTTAGCATTTCATCTCACAAACCCCCAGCGCCCCAGCCGCTTTTCCAGCTGCTGCTGCATGTGAGGCCAAAACTGCTGGTAATCCTTTTAGCGTCCGGACCGCAGGGCTCTGCACATCATGACTTTAATCAATTCCCACATAAAACTGTTCACGGCTGAAGGGAACACTTGATGCTCAGGTAGAAGGCCGAAAACAACTGGCAGGTTTTAATCACAATTAAATTTGCTGAGGAAAATGACAATGGATTTTCGGTTGAGCTGATAAAGTGACTCAATTTTCCACAGTTGACTTTTACTTCCTTTTGTTGGAAGGGAAGACATTTTCCCCGTTGCATGGTGCATTAAGAAGAGCACTTTTGCTGTTTTTATTTAGATAAGACATTTTTCTGAATTGTGTACCATTTTAGTGCCATACGCCCCACTATCTAAGTTGCAAAATGATTCGTATTCTGCAGGGTAACAGATTACATTTAAAAGTAACCAACTCTGGCTCATGTCATGTAACATAAATGTTAGACCCTCAGGGCGACTGGATAATGTTTAAGGGTCTGGACTGCTAAAACAAAGGTTGGAGGTTCAATCTAAAGCAGTAAGTCCTCTTCTATCATCATCATCATCATGCCCTCGACCACAGCTCCAGGCTGACTGTAATTGCAACTGGTGCATTATAAGTCACTTTAGAATACAATTTTTAAATGCCAAGTATCTAAGACTTATAGATGAGTAATTAAACAATTGGGCAAGGTTTAAAAATGAAAGAGAAACAATGGTACATTTAAAATGAACTGTCATGGAGATATCAATGAATTTGTAAACGTCACAATACTATTTTAAACTTTTTTTGTGCATGGCAAATTGAGATAACAATTTTAACGATGCTGATTTGGATGGATTTAACTATTTTTCCAGATGTTTTATAGACAGTGAATATAGAATCATGTAAAAAAATATGTTAAAATAATATTTTAATAATGCTGAATGGCCGACAAATCTCTTTTTTGATCAATCAATCAACATTTCTAAATATTACTGGAAAGGCTTTTAATAGCTATTATGATATTAACAATAATTTCTATAGCAAATAGCTTACTTTGAAGTCTATATTTTATGCTTTTCAGCACAATTTAAAGTTAACACACACACATTAAGAAACATTAAACGATTTACATAACAGGAAAAACATGTATACTATATATAGTTGTTTAATTCATTTTATTGGAAGAATTTTCGAATGCTGAATTACTTGATTCAGTCGTACATTAAAAAAATAATTTTCGACTATTTAAACTGGCTTCGTCACCAAATGAACCATACTTAGTTTTGTTCATTGTTCGTTCGTTTACCAACAAAGCAAATCTTTAGGAGTTAAATGAGGTAAAAATGTCTGTTTAAGGTAACAAATGCAGGTCACTGCACTTTTTACAGTGCAAATCGTTCATTCGCACACTGATAATTAGCAAATGATTTAGTGAGCCACGCGCTGACAATGTAAACAGACAGTTACGTAGCAAAGTCAGAATCAAATTAGGTGCGAATGTGACGCGAGGAGCTTCAAGACGGTTAATGACGGAAGTCATTTGACGTCAGTCAGGAGAAATCATCTCTATAAATAAGAGGGAAAGAAAGCTCCAGATGGAAGCAAGTGAGCTGCAGTCCCAAGAGAGCACAAGATACCTCCATCTCTTCCGAAATGCCGAATTCTAGCAGCTCCACATCTTCCACGAAGAGCATCCGGAGAGCTGCGTCTGAACTCGAGCGCTCCGATTCCATCACGGTAAGAGTCTTCAACTACATTTTCACTTTAGAAATTAAGAATACAAATAAAGAAAGAATTATCTGACATCACTTCATCGTCCGTTTCAAAATATTTTATGACAAAAAACTTCTTCATGGTAAAATATGACTCAAGTATATGCAAATACAGAAATCCCCAAATTACTTAAGTATGCTGTGTCATCTGAAATGTATGAATTTTATTTCATTAAACAAGATACCAAACCAAGTGCCAATATATATAATGACGTAGACACCGTAAATAGAATTCTAGTAGCTACATAATCAATTAATAAACCAAAGAATTCGATTATAAACCATAAAATTCATGAAGTTAGCTCAGCATTTGTTTGCAGGTGCCACTTAGTTTGATGTTATAATGCAAATTCAATTCATACATTTAGTAATATTTTCGGATATTGTTGAAAATAGTGTATCATTTTTGATGCACGTGCATCGCTACAGATCACTGTTTTGCTGCGCGCAAATGGACTCTCCATCAAGATTTACGCGCAGCATTACGCGGTGATCAAAAGCTACGGAAAGCAGTTTATACGTGGCTGTATCGTCGGCTCATAAGCAAATGATTAAGTCTGAGCTATATGGCAGGTTTACATAGACTGCATTGAAGTTCTTATGCGATTTTGGAGATGTAAATCACCTCCATCAGATGTCCAGAAGGTAAGCAGGGCTATAGCCTATTATTACTATTATTTATGGTCTAGAAGGATCCTTAAAAATGTATAGAAATGTGTGGTCTTAAGTGAATCGCGCTCTTCTTTTCTCAGTCTCAGAAGTTTGTGGGAAGGCGGCAGAGTTTGATCGAGGATGCGCGGAAGGAGCGCGAGGCGGCGGCAGCGGCGGCGGAGGCTGCGGGACTCAGCGAGCAGATCGTTTTTGAGGAGAGCGATGGAAAAGCCTTGCTCAGTGTCTTCTTCTCTCTGAGGAGTTCAAAGAGCCCAGCGCTGTCCCGCACTCTCAAGGTTTTTGAGGTAAGGCAGGAGTTTAATGCGCAAAGGCACTTTAAGCAACAGTGCTAAACATGTTAAATCTAAAATGCATTTATTTATGTACCTATCTAAACATATATATATTTTTGGTGACATATGCTGTAACATAAACATAATTCAAAATAAATAATTTACATCTAAAATGTATTTATTCATTTATAACGTACAATACTTTTCTAAATGTATGTGTATGAGAAAATGAAATATTTTTGATATGTTTTTAAGTAACAGCAAAATGCAAAAGAAAAAAGTACATGAATGAATTAATTGTTAATATGATATTTATTAATATGTTATATAATAATATATAAACATATGTGCATTTTAATATTTCTTTAAATATATTTTAATTATTTAAAAATCAAATGTTTATTTAAAAATGTTAAATACATTTTAATATTTTTTTTGTAGGTTTGAAATTTTCTTTTCTGTTTAGCAATACTGAGATTAAATTATTATAACATATTAAAGCATTATTCGAAACATATTCTAAAAACTGCACCAAATAATAATAAAGTTATACATATGTACACATATACATCAGTCCATACATACACAAAAATAAATATGTAATTATTCACGTACAATAAACATAAAAAATATGAAACACACAAGTGCAATTGTAAAAAATAAATGCATAGAGAATATTCTGCCCTTACAGTTTTCTCTGTCTGATGACATTACTGCAATATATGCATTCGTTTCTTTTAAATCTTATTCTGTTGTTCAACTACTAAACACCAGACATTTGAAGCCAAGATCCACCATCTCGAGACCAGACTGAGCCGAAAACCAAAGGACGGTCTGGAGGATCTGGAGTATTACGTTCAGTGTGAGGTGCACCTGTCAGACGTCAGCACACTGGTCAGCTCTCTCAAGAGGAGCGCAGAGGATGTCAAAACCACTAAAGAGGTCAAATGTGAGTCTATTAAAGCAGAACGCTGCTCTGTTTTATCTTATGCTTATCTAAATGTCAGCTACGCTTAGCTTTTCTACTCTGGGATATTTTCCAGTTCATTGGTTTCCAAGAAAAATAGTTGAGCTGGATAAATGCCATCACCTCGTCACCAAATTCGATCCGGATCTGGATCAGGATCATCCAGTAAGTGTTGGATCAGTTCTTCTCTACTCCTACTCTAATCCAAAGATTGCCAGAACTTGATAATTTTGACAAAACTTTCACAACTAACAGTGAAAAGCTGCACAAAGCCACAAAATACTTTCAATGCAACAGGATCATAAGTCACTTTGTACAAATTTGACAAAGGAGGCTAATTCTTACCAATTCGTACAGCCTAACTTGTACGAATTCATTTTATTTGTGAAAAATTTATAAGGTGGAAAATTTGTAGGAATTTGTACAAAGGACCACACCTAACCCCGCCCTTAAACTGTAGGCTCATGAATGAACCAATTTGTAAAATATGCCCGAACTGGCCATGAGATAGCGACGTTAAAATGAGTTAAACAGCTTCAAAATGTTTAATAACAATCACTGGTTTGTGGTTTATTTGACAGGGATTCACTGACCCCGTTTACAGGAAACGACGGAAGATGATTGGAGACATTGCTTTCAAATACAGACAGTATGTTGCAACCTTGTATACCATGCAGTATTTGCTAGTCTGGACACATTTATTTGATTGGCAGCTGTCTCTCTTTCCAGAGGAGAACAGATTCCCAGAGTGGAGTATACAGAAGAGGAAATCGAAACATGGTACGTTCAACTGAAACAAATAAACAAAGAAACCCAGATGAAATGCAGACAGAGATCCTTTTCATTCAGACTTCTCACATGAAACCTATTGTGTGCGCAGGCACGAGGTCTACTCCACCCTCAGGGATCTGTACAACACCCATGCCTGCAGTGAACATCTCGAGGCTTTCCGCTTACTGGAGAAACACTGCGGCTACAGTCCCGACAACATCCCTCAGTTGGAGGATGTGTCCCGCTTTTTAAAAGGTACCAATCCAATTATAACAGAAAACAGAACAACCCGCAAGTCATTCTATTTATTGTAACAAATCACGTTTGTTACTAAAAATGTTCTTCAGCACTGCCAATAAGAGAAAAGTGACAGAAAACAGCAGCAGTATGTTAAAACATTTAAGCAAAATTCCTAGCAACCAACCTGAACATCTTATTAACCACCAACGGTACAGTGTAGCAATGCCATAGGTACTATTTAGAACACCTGCATGGCAGTATCATAGCAATCAGAGCACCCGAGCAACACCTTAGCAACCACAAAGAACACCTTAGCATCCTCACAGCCAGAAGCAACCCACCCTGAAATTCTGTAGTAACAGAAACAAGATAGTAACCACTCAGAAAACTTGCATAGCAGTGTCATCTCTGGAAGACACTCTGAATACCCTAGCAATCAGTCAACTACTTACAACACCCCAACAACCACCCAGAATATGCTAGCATGATAACCTGATATCCATGACAATCAGCAACTTTATCCCACAGTACCACCCTGGAAACCCCCAGAACACCTTGGCAACTACAGAGAACACTTTAGTAACCACCTACCACCTACATACCAACACCCTCGCTACCTTACCATCCACCCAGAACTTTCAGATAGCAATGCCCTAGCAACGCACCTTAAAATACGTAGGAACCATATAAAACAGCTTACAAACTGCATAGCAATGAAGTAGTTAACCACTCAGATAACCTGCAAAGCAATGTCAAACAAATCATTGAGAATGCCCTAGCAACCACATACCAACACCCAGAGTACCTGAGCTATGCTACAGCAACCACCTAGGACACCATTTAAAACATCCTCATAGCAACACCCTAGCAAACATCTTTAACATCTTAGTAACCACCAAGGGAACAATGTATCAACGCCATAGTTACCATTTAGAACACCTGCATAGCAGTGTCATAGCAATCACCTACAACACCCTGGCAACCATTCTGAACACAGTAGCAATGGCAAATCACTATCGTAGTAACCACTCAGAACATCTTCATAGCAGTATCCCAACAGTCACCTAGAGAACCTAACAACACCATGGCAACCACCTATTACAACCACAAAGAACTCACTGGCATCATCACAGCCAGAAGCAACCCTCCCTGAAATTATGTATTTAATAGGGATGTTATAGTATCCACTCAGAAAACCTGCATAGATACACCCTACCAACCTCATAATAATGCTCTGGAAACCACCATGAATACCCACTCAGAGCACTATAGAAACAGCAACCCAGTCGCACGGCAGGTCGTAACTATATCACGAAATTAGCATTTAATCTATTTATTCGTGACAGGGACAAGATTATTTAGTTATTTTCGTAAGTCCAGCACGTTTGTAAAACTAGGATTCCATTGGATGCATCTATTCATGCTGGACTTACGAAAATAGAGGAATAATTGTGTCCGTGCCACGAAAAAAAAACCGTGCGACTGGGCTGAGAAACAGTATAGCACTGCCAGCACTGCCATAGTAACCACTCAGAACACCTGCATAGCATTGTTACAGGAATCACCTAGAACAACCAAGTAACCACAACCACCCAGAATATCCAGGCAACCTCCTAGAACACTAGGAATGTGTACACCTGCATAGCAGTGTCAAAGAAATCACTTAGAACACCTGAGCACCCACATAGCAACACCCTGGCAACCAGCCAGAACACCCAGGAACCACCCAGAACACAGTAGCAAAGGTATAGCACTGCCATAATAACCAGTCACAACACCTGCAGTGTCAGAGAAATTACCTAGAACACCTGAGCGCCCACATAGCAACTGCATATCAACACCCTGGCAACCACCCAGAATGCTGTGAGTCTCTCTCTTTGTCTGTCCTGTATGAAGAGCGCACAGGGTTTCAGCTGCGTCCGGTGGCAGGTCTACTCTCTGCTCGGGATTTTCTGGCCAGCCTGGCGTTCCGTGTGTTCCAGTGCACACAATACATACGACACGCTTCCTCCCCCATGCACTCGCCTGAACCGTAAGACACTTCCTGTCACACTGTTTACACTTATGAAGGCGCTTCCTGTTTATTATGCATTTGATTTGTGTCCGGACATCTGCTTAGTAAAGTAATGTTCACTTTACGAAAACAATGGCTCAGCATTTCATAAGTGAATGTTTTCCTCTCCAGGGATTGCGTCCATGAACTTCTCGGACATGTGCCAATATTGGCTGACAGAACATTTGCACAGTTTTCTCAGGTAAAAACGTCAACAATATGTACATATCTCATATTTACTTAGAAATTCGATCTGTGTTTTGAAGTCAATTCTGTTCTCTCAGAGTATCGGTCTGGCCTCTCTTGGAGCTTCTGATGAAGATATCGAGAAACTGTCAACAGTGAGTACAAAACACCTGCCGTCTTTCTCAAACGCTGCTCTAGTGACAGCTCTGGGTGTGTTTGTCCTGCGGTGTGTTTTCAGCTGTACTGGTTCACGGTGGAGTTTGGACTGTGTAAGCAAGCAGGGGCGGTCAAAGCGTACGGCGCAGGACTGCTCTCGTCTTACGGCGAGCTGGTGGTGGGTGACAGTCGTTCATTTGTAAAATCTGTTATTTTACTGCTTTTTATGCTAAAACCATTTACGGTCACCCATTTGCTCAGCATTCTCTCTCAGATGAGCCAGAGCGAAGAGAATTTGACCCAGATGTTGTAGCTGTTCAGCCGTACCAGGACCAGACTTACCAGCCCGTCTATTTTGTGTCTGAAAGCTTCTCAGATGCTACAGAGAAACTGAGGTGAGCTGCATGAAATAATCTGATGCTGTCAGAACTGTGGGTTTGGTCATTATATAGATAGTGAAAATAAATGTCAAAACTTGCTTATGAAACATTGTATGCGAATAAAATGCTTAATAAAACAAATGCTCACTAATAACAATTACTTGCAGTTACTGTCATTACTGTTATTTATTAATTTATATATAAAATGTGATTTTTTTCTATAATTTATTCATACAGCATTAATATATTTACAATTATTCTCAAAATGAATGACTAAATGAAAACAACAACAAAACATTGTTTTTATATATGTATGTCAATTTGGAAATTATAAGAATACTCCATAAAACAAATTAGAATAAAATGTTGAAACTCAATAATTGCAACTAGATTTATTTGCTATAATTAAAATAAAAATAAAATATGTCTAAAATAAAAGGTACTGTAATGGATATTATGTAATACATGTATGATAATTAAACATTACACTCTCAGAATTAATTGACTAATACATTTATTTATAAAATAAAAGGTGCAAAATTATATTTATTAAATACATTTGCATTTTATTTTTTATTGTTTGCAATGAAATAATTAAAACTGTTAATTTTTTATGCATTTATGTATGATGCATAACATGTCCATAACTTTTTAAAATGGACAAGACTTTTGGTTCAAATATTTATTAATACACAGGACAAATTGTGTATTTTAGATTAATTAGAAATGTTCTTGCTATGCGGATTCTTCTTCTTACGTAACTACATAAATTGAATCTACCTCATTTAAAATGCTCTAAATGTATTTCACAAAGATTAAAAATGTATGAATTACTTGTTTGCAGTGAAATAATTACAGTTGTTTGTATGAAAATAATTCTACTCATTGGTTTTTAAAACAGAACATATGTGACCCGCATCAAGAGACCATTTTCTGTGCGGTTTGACCCGTACACAGACAGCATAGAAGTGCTGGACAACCCTCTGAAGATCCAGCAGGGGCTGGAGACCATTAAAGATGAACTGAAGATTCTCACGGACGCCCTGAATGTGTTGGCTTGATTCTGCCGTGAGGAGCCAATCAGCTGTCTCGTTCCTCTCTGCTTCATATGTGACGGTCTCATCGTTATGCTCTGTGTTTATGTCTACATCCGCTGCTACAGACATTGTTGCTTTTAAAACGCTGAGTGCCAACCTCAAAACCTCACTTCGGTAGTTGATTGCAGAAACCTTAAAGGGATAGTTCTCCCTCCAAAATTCTGTCTCTATTTATTCACCCCGAGAAAGTTGTTTCAAATCTGTATGACCTTCTCTGGAACATTAACGAAGATATTTTGAATAATGCCGGTAACTAAAGAGTTTTGTTTTAACTTCCATTGTATTTTTTGTCACTATAATGGAAGCCAATGCTAACCAAGACGGCTTGGTTACCAACATTCTTCAGAATATGTTCTTTCAAGTTCCACAGACGAAAGAAAGTCTTTAGTAGATATATTGTATATGGGTAAATAAACAGTTCTGATTCCCATTGAATTACATTGCATAGACAAAAAAAATAAAATAATGACAGTAGAAGCTGAAGCGATTTAGTTACAATCTTCAAAATATTTTTTTAGTAGATTTTAAATCTTGATAACCAGTTCCAGTTCTCATAGTTATATTGTATAGACAAAAGATATACTGAAAGTCAGTGGAAGCTGAAGATGTTTACAGTAGTTGTCATCATTCTTCAAAATATGTTTAGATAAATATTTTAAATGTCGGTAACCAAAAATTTCCAGTTCACATTTAGTGTTTTTTTCTGTCCATAAAATGTAATGTAAAATAGTTTTGGTTCCCATTGACTTCAACTGTACACACACACACACACACACACACACACACACACACATATATATATATACAGTTGAAATCGATGGGAACTGTTTGGTTGCCAACATTCTCCAAAATATCTTCTTGGTAGACATTTAGATAATGCAAACCAAATGCCATTGGTTCACATTGACTTCCATTAAATGAATGGATAAATAAATAGAAGTCAAGGGGACTGAAGCTATTTGGTTGCCAAAAGGTCTACAAAATGTATTTTTGAAATATTCAAATGTTGGTAATCAACCAGTTTTTGTTCCTTTGGCTTACATTGCAAAAACAAAAAATATAATGGAAGTCAATGGAAACTGTTTGGCTCCCAGGGTTTAAAACTGGTTACCAACATTCTTCTAAATATTTTCTTCATGTTCCACACAAGAGAGAACGTCATACAGGTTTGGAATGACGTGAAGATAGAAAACAATAATAACATTTTAATTTTAGATGAACTATCACTTGGCTGAATTATTCACTATAATAGAAATTGTGTCAATATGACATATTATTATTATTTTAATTTATTAATTTATTTTTTCCAGATAGATCTTACCCAGTGTAAAAATGGTTTTAAAGCTATTGAAGCCAAAAGTTATTTAAGAAATATCACTAAATAAAGTTCTACATAAAATATGTACAGTATATAATCAAATATGCATTAGAAATAAAATATCTGAATGTACTAGTGTTCCAACTATATTCTTAAAACACTCCATCGATGCACTGAGCTGATGTATTCTCTTACAAATGGTAGAAATATTTTATTAATATTGAACACAGCAAAACAATACAGGCGTACTGATTGTTGCCTGCTCATGTTTACCTGTCTCCAGAAAATGAAATATGAATGTTGCAATAGCCTATCTCAATGCCATTTCTATTATTTAAGCGTAAACTAGGCCGCAAGGAAACTGTGTGCAAAGTGACTATGATGTGCTAATATAAAGAAATATGTTTGAAAATATCCCAAACTATTTGTGGTTGATTTCCTGATGTTACCTTCAGTCGCCCCTTCCATGAATTGCCCGAAGTCTGAGAATGTTGGTTGCAGAAAACTAGATAGATGCATGGTTTATTTTCAATGAAACAACCACCACCAGGTGGTAGTGTAAGCATGTGCGTGGGTGAGGTGTTCAACACCAGCACGTTTCGGGTGAGAGGACAGCATAATGACTAGGGCTTTTGTAAGGGTCATGTCCTGAGGTTAGGAATGGGATAAGGATTCAAGTTTTGGATCTAAGATCCGCCATTCGAATACGCAACCGACCACTAAATACATTTTACGTCGATGGGACGAATCCCACAGTGGAATATGTCATGTAATAAATCAGTAGGTGTAGGATATTCCTCTAACTAAGTCTGAGATGTTCCTGACGGTTGCAGTTTGCGTCATGTTAACCATTGAATTGAGGTCACAGGAGTTTAAAACAAAAAGCTAGTCATGCTAAATATTAGATATTGCTGACTGTAGCCTCCCGAGCTTTTTATCGATGGCCTGTAATGATTTGTGCTGGACTGGTTGGTCCTGTATCACGGGCAGGTCTATCCATTATTGCACGTGGCAATGTGACTAAGATGAAAATGCTGCTTACTGAATGGAGTGAATGATTTATTGCAAGGCCCTACAGATCTTTTGGGTTTCCTGCTTCCCTCATCTGATGGATAATAGGAGACAGAGGAAGAGAGGTTTAATGTCTTTATAATGGTGCTTCCAGTAACAGAGTGCATTGATAATTCATGCCAGCAGCAGGACCCTTTTTTTTTTTGTAGCGCTATTCGCCATTTCACCAGCAGAGGCGCTGTTTTCACACAAAATAGAGTCATAGTTTGGCAAATTCTGTAATTTCTCACCTGTTTAGAAGCAAATATTTTTACATAAATTAAAAAATATATATATATTTAATGGAAAAACCAGCTTTGGTTTAGATGAGGACCTCTGAACGCACGTCTCCATCTTAGCCTACTTCATTTAACTACTCAACAGTTTTACTTTCAATATTTTTTGGGAGATTTCTAGTTCTTATATGAGTTTCCATTGGTCTATCCAAGCATATCCAAGTATATTTTAATAACAGTAGCATATATATATATATATATATATATATGCGTTTATTGATAACATGATACTGCTGATTTAAAACCATATTAAGAGGCGTTCTAGTAAGGCAGTAGTAGACATTTTGGCCCTGCATTTCACATCAGATGGAGACTAGTGTCCATGAAGAATAAAATCTGCATCAAATAATGGCCCTTATTGCTTTGCCAGGTGATGGATGACATTTCCAAGTAATTCAATCAAAGCAATTTAAGTTCAATTCAAGTCCAGCTAATTCTTCATTATCCTCTCAGTGCTCTGAACGGGTCAGCCTGTAAAGTGAATTACCATCATTACAGCCACTATTCGCGTGAGGATCGATAAGGCAGGTGGATAACAGAGGAAATGACGGCAGAAAGCGTTTCATCTTCATCCCGGGCACTTTCCATTGTAAAATGTTACACATCGACTGTCCTGCAGTTAACTGATAATACGCTTCTACTGATGACGTGTGCATTTCTAAAACGTGGAACTTTTAATGCATTTTAATTGTAGGGTATTAGTGATTTTCGATGTTTTTAACCGCGCGTAACGATTGCGCCGTTCATATCTTTTGGGGAGTATTTGCCAGACGCCGTTACATTCTGGGAACGCGCAGAAAATGTCGGATTTTAATAAGGTGTTATGACATATTAGCTAGTGTTCATTGACCTTTTTTGTGATCTGGAATTCTTGGAAAACAGCAGCAGGGAACTCGGCCGGGCTGCTTGACTGAGACCGCTCCATGGACATGCGCGCCTGAGGGGCGGGGGGTGGAAGGGGTGTTAAGGGGCGGGTTTGGGTATATAATACTTCTCTCAGAGAACTTTTGCCTGTCGCCTGCTTTTTGGGACAGCTCCACACACCATCTTAACACCAACTGGGGAAACTAAACCGACCTTCTTAACCAAATACAACAGCACAGCATTTTTTTTTCATGTTGACATGGAGGACCAACTAAAACATCATTCTGTTTGCCATACCTGCTTGAGAACAGACAGTGTCGTAAATAAGGTAAAGAAAGTCTTTTTACAACCTTTACGGAATCTTGGACATATCTGGAGATGGCTGCAATAGTTAAGCTCCCTTGAATAGAAATAGAAATCCTTTATACAGGCTTGCAAAAATAGAATCGTATTTTAAAAATCAGAAATTGACACGATATTTTTTAGACGCGTAATCTCTTGCAGGAGCGGTTCGCGTAATGCACTGGAGATGGTTTTGTCACTCTTAACTGCAAACAGCTCTAAACGGCTCAACTGCTAAATAAGGACTGTAAGGCATTGTAAACAATAGCCCTATGCGTTTTTGCAAAGCTGCTTTGAAACGCGCTTTCCAAATAAAAACCGACTTGACACTTTATTCTGGATACGCGCGCAGGAGAAAGAAGTTGCGCAAGGGGGCGACAGCAGTTTAAATGAGCTGGATTTAAGGAAATTATATGCTGAGTTGTGAGGAATGAGATAGCTGGGTATATTGAGCAGTCTTGCAACTTGTTGAAGGTTGTGTAAGAGTGTAAAGGAGGAGATAAAAGAGCGAACTTCAAGCGTTAAGCGGATAATGAAAAAGTCGATGCACGCATGCATGTAGAATTCACGCGAATTTAATGCACCGGAGGAACAAATGACAGATACCGACGGACGATGTTGAGGATAATTCATCAGACGTTAAAGCGTCATCTTTATGGTGAAAGATAACATGCATAGTTGAAAAAGTGCACAGTTGGATGTCATGCATGCTCAAGAATGTATTAAGAACTGCATAGGAGGATTATTGCAGAATGACAAATGACAGTTCCTCGTGACAGCTCATGACCAACAACATTTTTCTAATTTCATAACATATTCAGTATTATTAATCAGCAGATATAGCTCTCCAGAAAAAAAAAGCCTGCACAAATGATGCATTTTGTAGCCTACTTTAACAAAATGCTACAATGCATGCTTTCCAGGTCACGCTTTTCCATACTGTACATTGAAATACTGATTTTCACCATATGATCAGGCAGATAATTGATAAGTCGATGTCCATGCATGCACACACTAAAGGACTGCATTACTGAATTCAGTGCTAATATAATAGTTACTTTAGGAAAATGTTCAGTATTAAGTTCTGGTATACATGGGGTCTTCACAAAAAGAGCAGCTTTATACTTTAAAACGAAATGCACAAGTTAAAACTGTCTACACTAACTGTCTCCGCAGGTCTTAAAGATGTACTGGTCCATACGGATGCCCATATGCATACTGTTTTTAACCCTGTCTGCCTTCGAAGTGGCTTCAGCTGAAACGTTATGCGGTGGAGAGCTGGTGGACGCGCTACAGTTTGTGTGTGAAGACAGAGGTTTCTATTTCAGTACGTACATTTGCACTTTGTATTTTCTTCGATTTTGCCTAGGAGCTGGAAAGTCTGCCAATTGTATGTCACGAATGACCAGAGTTACGAGCAAAGTCTCGGCAGATTGTGCTGACTGGGCGCATTCTCTCACGATATCTGTGATTGCATATGAAAGGGATGCTAAATGAGCCACAATGGCCTGGTTGTTTACTTGCACATTCCGCCAGGGAAAGTAATAGTACCCAAGTGGCATTCCATTCACCTCTCCAGAAATGTTCCCAGGCTACACTCAATTGAAAAAAAAAGTTGTTTGTCTTCTTACACGGCTGGATGGATTGAGACAGCTTCATTACTAGTTTAGCGTAACAGATATTAACCAATACGTTTTATGCGGTGTATCCGATAAATCTGCTGGTTGAAGACCACTCGCATGCACGGAGGGGTCGAGAGCACAACATTTAAAATATTTGTCGTCTTCCTCACGCCTGCACTGACAAGCAGACAAGGCCTTTGTGTTCTTTTGGCCGCAGAAGCCTAACTACCCCGAAAGATCATTATCCAATTTGGGCCAGCGCAGATTTTCCCCCCTCTATCCACCAGATCCACTCTTGTTCAATGTTTCCCATCCTACAATCAAAAACTCCCTTTCAGATTGTGGCAACTGTGAGAAGCAAAAATCGTTCGCATAATATTTGACTGAAAATCAATTGTTCCTTCCTTTTCCCGGCCCGGCTCCCTCTCCTCCATTACTGTGTCCTGTATCTTCACTCTTTCATGCCAAGTCTGTTCTTCTACCCCTCCCCCCTTCCTCTCTCTCATGCTCTCTTTATCTCTGCTGAGCTGGCAAAGGACAAGGTCAAAGGATATCCACCATTTACTCATCCAAACAGAAGCAAAGACTTTTGCCCTTCAACTCTTTCGCTGTCTTATTTGTAGGCTTTCGATCTTCTGTTTCTGGAAACGCGCTGCCGGCGAATTCTTCCGAAACCGATTCCGAACAGCTCAATTAGACGGCATAACAAGATCAATCCGGACGAGAAAACAAATAAACAGACTCCATTTTATGCCACAGATTTGGGCTTTATTATACACCGCAGATGCGTCCCAGTCAAAACACAATGAATCGATAATGAAATCTTCTTTGACAATAGAATCAGGCCAGTGTAGCTTGATTTACATTGACTTGTTAGTAGGGTTTGAATGTGTTTGCATGTTTAATGGTGACTGTGTAGACAGCTTGAGCCAGATCTCCTTTTTGCATTGACAGTCGTAGCTGCTTTGATAGTCTGGTTTAAGATGGTTAGATGATTTTACAACAGAGCTATTTTGGTGGTTAGGAAAAAAAAATCTTAAACAAGTCTATACTAGTTTGCTGGTCTTAGCTGGTATGTTGGCTGTAATAGTTTGTTTTTTCTAACTTTTCAGCTTGTCAGGCTGGATTACTAGTTGTACACCCGCATCACTTCAGCTAGCTTTAAACTAGCAAACCTGCTGGTTTAATCAGGCATTTGTTCAATCTGACTATTTGACAATGCCCCAAACCCATAGAAATCAAAATCTGACCCATATGCAGTGGCGGTTTTAGGCATTGGCGAACGGGGCAGCATTTTTTTAATTACACGTGGGGGGCGGCACAAGCACTTGGGGAAAAAAAATCATCTGCGCCCTTAAGCAGTTTTCTATTATCTATCATACTGCGACCATGGAGTCTAAATAGTTTCAAATCTAGCGCACATAAGAACAAGACGTGGAAAACCATTCTCGTGAGCACAGAACACTATGTGTGTACAAATTGCATGAAAAGTAGCGTTCGCTCAATTTAGGATACTATAATTAAATTATTTTTTCATATCACACATTTAAGCTGCATATTAAGTGGCATACACTATCCGCCTTCACGTCATCAAACATCAATGCATTATTGTTACATTATTTTCATAACTGACAATTCCATATGGATAATAAGTTTTGATATTTATATCACTTATTGCAAGTGACAATTATCTGCACCTCAGCACTGAAGTGTGCTGCGAGGGGGTCTCGCCCAGGGAGTAATTCAATGTAGAACTTCCACTGCTCATATGCCTGAACTTCACTCAGAGACCAGCAAATCAGTTTAGGCTAGTTTACAAGGATAACTCACCAGAGAGAAAAAGAAAAATCTGTCAACATTTACTCACCCTCATGTCTTTCCAAAACTGCATATCTTTTGTTTTTTCCTGAGGAACTGGATGTTTTGAAGAACTCAGACCAAGCAAAAATTGTCCCAAATGACTTTCATTGCATAGACAAAATAGTGGTTTGGAATTGAGAGTGAGTAAATAATGACAGAATTGAGTGAATTTGTCTAAAATGTAACCAGAACAATACTAAAGTGTCTTGAACTCATGATCTTCATTTGTATCTCCGCAGGTCGACCAACCAGCAGGTCGAACAGTCGGCGATCTCAAAATCGTGGGATTGTGGAAGAGTGTTGCTTTAACAGTTGTAACCTAGCTCTTCTAGAACAGTACTGCGCTAAACCTGCCAAGTCAGAGAGGGACGTTTCAGCCACATCCCTACAGGTCATCCCGCTGATGCCCACATTAAAACAGGTATGTTGGCCGTGGGGAAACAACAAAAACTCTCCAGCGCTTTATCATGCTCACCATCTTGATTGTCCTGTTCTTTCTGCTGAACTTGTACATCCTGGCATGTGGGTTTAAGAAAACAGTAAGCCAGAGTGAGGAACTAGTAAGCAAGTATTGCCTCAAAACTGCTGACCAAGTGGAAAAAGATATGATAGAAGAGGTCATACATGGGTTGAAATTTTCCTGTTGATTTACATAACATACTTGGATTGGGTTACAAGAGCAGCATCTCTCAAAATGACCTGGATGTTGACTAAATCATTGGACAGCTTGCTTGTTAATCTCCATTTTGAGTTTTCAATGAGGTTTGTCTACGTCAATAAATGTTTAAGAGATAGTTTGCCCAAAATTGATCATGTCCTTCCAAATGTGGAGCATGAAAGAAGGTATTTTGAAGAAATTTTCAACCATTTTTGTCCATACAAAGAAAGTCAATGGGGTGCAACAATGTACCCCACTGAGATTTACTGTATGGACTAAAAAACAAGGAGACTATTGGGAAAAATTCGAATTTTGGAAGAATGAAATTTTTGGGTGAACTAACCCTTTAAGAAGAAATTCAAGTGGATTCAGAAGTGGTTGTCTTGGTGGTTGAATGATTGTGGGCTATTATTAACAACATATCTACAAAATATCCAGATATTCTGAGTTTCGAGGGTGAATCAAATTTTTTAAAAATCATCCAGTAGAAACTGTCTGTGAGAATTCTGACCGTTCTTTTGAGTCAGTTCCTAAAGTTATTGTATTTCTCGCAACAGGAGGTCCCAAGAAAACACGTGACCGTGAAATATTCCAAATACGACATGTGGCAACGAAAGGCCGCCCAGAGGCTACGGAGGGGCGTCCCCGCCATCCTGCGGGCCAAGAAGTTTAGGCGGCAGGCGGAGAGAATCAGGGCCCAAGAGCAACTGCACCACCACAGGCCTCTCATCACGCTTCCCAGCAAGCTGCCGCCCATCCTTCTTCCCACAGAAGACTACGTCAGCCACAAGTGAAACCAGGATCATTTGCACAGAGTCGATGAAAAAAAGACTAGGGGATCAAAGCTTTTTGTCTCTGACGTCATTTCTGTGGCAGTCCTCAACAACCCTTCTTCCTTCCCCACCAGACGTGCTCACACGCTCTTCCAGTTTCTATTCTTGCTGTTTCGTTCACCAACAAAAAGGCACATCACAAACGAGAGGAATGCAAATCAGGTGAAGAAGCAAAGGAAAGAACGAAAACGCCGCGAAATGTTTCGCCGGTTCGGAGGACATTGGAGCGCAAGGAACAGCTAGAGCTAGCATGAAAGAACCCTTTCCACTGCATTCTCCCAAGACAAAAGTATCTCTATTTTAGTCCTTTTACATATTAGTTTGCACCTGTAACTATAAAGGGACATCCACACTGTAAGGAATTGTTGTAAAAGTAGATTCCTGTTCCAGCACCTTGTAATCACAAATGAAAAGCAGAGAAGAGTCTGCGAATTGCACATCGCCACGGATTACGTCAAAGTTCTTGTTAAGTAAATAAAAAAGGCACTATTTTTTTATGGACTATGAACGCGTAGCTCAAAAAATGTCATGGTGCTAGCTTTGGGAACGGACTCGAAGGAGAAGGGGTTGAAAAGCACGTTTTTTTTTTCCTTCGAAACTTTATTAAACTTTCCATTTTAAGGAAAGTGTGACTTTTGAAAGAGAAAACAAAAGCACGAGGGATATCGCTGCATGCAGACGTGTACGTAAGACGCGATGTGTGCATCGGGTCCCGACGCTGCCGTCGCGATAAAGGAAGGAGCAAGTGTGGGGACGCCGAAGGGATCATGTTCGAACGCCTGGACGTGGAGAACTCGTCTCATTCGAGCGTGGCTGCACAAAACCCCTGCTTTGCACTGCAGGAAGAAAGACATTGTGACCTTGAAAAAGTGGGATGTTTGTATTTTCTATGTTCTTTTCGTGAAAACGCTTCAAGGAAAAAAGGAAAAAAAAAGCCCAGTTTGGTTTTTGGTACCGTGACATTCTTCTTGTTGCAACATAGGCTTTGTGTTTTTGTAACGTTATTTTACAGTTCTGAAAAAAAGGCACAAATATCAATTAAAAGGGAAAAAACGCAATAATGTCAACTAACATATATTTTTAACGTTTATCCGTAGTATTCACATGCTTTTGCCTGAAAACAAATACTTGAATATATATATATATATAAATATATATATATATATATAAATATAAATATGAAAATATATCATTAGTTTCCAGGGACATCATGTAATATTCTTTTAGTCTGAGCTGTATCTTGCGTAATGAGCCGCCAAGCTTCTTTTTGTTTGTTTGTTTAAGTACAAATATGGGCACTGTATAAAGGCATTATTTATTTTGTTATAAAATTATATATTAAAATCGGTCCAAATACAGTAATATACATAGCACTGATGCTCAACTGATGGATTTTATTTTATATGCTCTCTTATTTTCCCATTTTACATGTAAATGCTTTTTGTAGACGCTTTGTACCAAAAAATATTTCCTTTTCTTTTTTCTTTTTTTTCTTTTGGTTCGCCACAGAGCTATTTTAAAATCAATATTTTAACAGCAGCTGTAGCCTGGATCGCTTAGGCATGTTGTAATACAAAAATAGGCACATACTCAAAAGACTCTCTCTCTGTCTCTCCCTCCCGCATGGCTTTTTAATCTGCCAAATGGATTTCTGTTTTTAAAAAAACAAAAACAAATACAAAAAAAAAAACAAAAAAAAAACTTGTTTAACTTTCCTCACGAGGATCTGGATAACCCGGTCTCTATATGCCGTGATTGTACACAACCCACTACAGTTTAAGCCACTTTGGTTCTGTTAGTAGTATTGTCATATTTTGGATTTCTCTAAGGTAATCCGCAAAAAGAAAGCCATGTTTTTGGGGTCGAGAAGAGCCTGCAAGAAGATGGAGGTGTTGTCCCTGGTTCAATGTTTTCTTTTGTTGCTGAGCAATTAAACTGCAGCCGTAAAGAAAAGTAAAAAACTAAACCAATATGATGTCACAAAGAGTGGACTGTTACACATCCCCTCGATGTCGCCATCTTACATCAATATGCCCTAAATCCTCTTATTTCCTTTCAGTTGGGGTGTTTTTCAAGTCCTCCATGTATCTTCATCTCAGTTGTTGAAGGGCTACCGTACTTAGTTACCCTAATACTCAGGAAATATCAGTGGATTTATGTGAAAAACCCAATACAAGGCCATTTTTTTTTGCAGTTTCTCAGCCAAGCACAAGAAGTCAGTAACCATTTTTGTACGTTCCCCATCTGTATGGTTATAAAATGATACTATCGTATCGCTTAGTACCTTCGAGGTCTAAGTGCCTGCAGTGTATCCCTCTGCCTTGATAATCCAATATTTATCTGATTCATATCAGTTGTAAAGAAGCAGTGCAATTATTATAATTACTATCATTATTTTTATTACTCAAACATCCCATATTTCCGAAGACATTGCCATTTTTCTGTTGTTATTCCTTCAAGGACTGCATCCACTGTTGTTCTTTCCAATCTGGTTACTTAACTTTCCATGCAAAAAAGGTTTGTGAGGAAAACACATCCTTTTGCGCTAAATATCTTTTGTCTTTCATTGGCAACGGTTTAATATCAGTAGCCCACTCAGCCTGTGTGTATTTTAATTGATTTAACCTCTGCACGCTAGAACGTCCGAAATGCACAATTCATGTACTTTCATTTTTAATATCAATAAAAAACATTTTATCAAACATGTTTCAGTCATGTGTAAGTGTATGTGTTTTTATTGCCGGGTTGCATTGTAAATCATTTAGTAGACATTGAGGCCTACACAGAATTTCTGTGATGCTTTTAGCATCTTTTTTCTTTTTTTTGCACTGGCTGATCTGCAGAAGTTAAAAGTGTGCCAACGGTAAAGAAAATGCACTAAAATGTGAGCAAACGGTGAGCAACTGATTTGGTAGCAGATGCACACACTACACTTTGATATAAAAAAGGAAGAAAGCTTTCATTGGAGCTGTATCTTTTCAAAAGGTACACTTTGTACCCTTAAAGATGCATATGTGTACCTAAAATGTACCTATTAATACATAAATGATACTTATTAGTACCTAAATAGATACATGATAGAGCATACAAAATATTGCTTAATTCACCTAATAGTCAAAGTCAAATTTAACAGTGACTAAACCTCTATTTAAATCTTATATTATAATATCGCTTTGTAAAGATTTTGAGGACTTTGAATTCCAGAACTCAGATATTAGGCCTCTACTATTTTTGCCCACTTAAATCAAGATGGCGATGATGTGGTGTTTATATGACAAGCCTCATTCTGTAGATTTGCAAAGGTTAAGTGTAGGCTAGTGTTGCTGTAGGACTCCAAGTAAACAGTATCTGAATGTAACAGAATGATGGTTACCATCTAGACATGACTGATCATGACCTCATCCTGCAAAGGTGAAATACTCAAAAATAAGCAATTGTAGAAAGTACAATATCATTTATTACACTGCGTGTAATATTTGAAAGAACTATTTAATCTGAGACAGACATTTCTGTCATTATTTACTCACCCTCATGTGTCATTCCATACCCGTATACGTTTATCTTTTCCATGCAACGCAAACATGGAAATGCATTTCATAACGTGCACGTTGGCGATGACACCAAACAATTTTGTCATTTCAGCGTAAACTGGGTCACCATAATTTTGCCAAGTAATGGATGAGTTCCTGGATCAACATTTTTAAACATGACTGGTTGCTTGTAATGTCGTTCCAGGATAAACAAGGATGTTGATCCAGAAACATTCTGCACTATAGACTGATCAATATGCTATAAACTGCTGGGAAAGGCTAAGGTCTAAACGAGTGGTCAAGTGCGTTGAAACTTCACAGGCAAAAACTACACTGTTGTGCATGGTGTAGAGATGTATGAAGAGGAATTCACAAGGAAGTCACTTTCAAACCAACCAAACGTTTCACTTGTGAAATCTGTGTGGGGAAATAGTTTGACGTAATTCCAGATAACATGGATTCCTCTTGAAATGGCTGGATGTGTGCCACGGGAAAAAAGAATTATGACATGAAGGTGAATACTTTACTTATATAATAAGACTAGAAGTTGCAATCCCAAATGATTCAGTCTGGTATTTGTCTTGGGTGGGTTTTGACGCATTAACTTGGTTGGAGGGTTTCATTGGTGACCACTTAGTGATATTAGTAATGAGGAAGAAGTGGTCACCAATGAAAAATAAATAATATTGTGATGCAGGTACCATAAAATGAGGTCACATTTTGGCACCTCGGGTTCCATCGCTATTAAGTCAATGGGTTTTTTCAACAACAAGGTAAACTCATGTTCTTGCTACTAGCTTTAACAATTTAGTAATCACACTCCTGCAAACTATTCTAAGCGAAAATGTGTTTTAAAATCCTGAAATAGTTGTTGGAAGTCACTACCAACTTTGCTTTTGTTGATCACAGAGTTTATTTTCTGTAATATATTACTATATATAACATAAGTCAATGTTTAAATCCTATCAGGTGTTTGTCGAGGAACCAGAGAGATGCAAACTTCTGGCTTGGCCTTAAAAATACGTCATCAATGCACTGATCTATAATATTGGCTTAACTACATGTCACTAGGAATTCTGGGCCTTGTGCACTGAACGAGCCAAATCATGTTTAGTGTGGTGGGTAGGCTATTTTTTAACAACACCAGGGCACCTAGGTAATGGATGAGCTGACTTTCCTCTTGCAAGACTTACATTCTTATGAGAACATTTTTAGTCAGAAGTTGTCTCCCTGTCTGCAGCTTTCTTATCCTTTCTCTCTGCTCTTTACATTTTGGACAACCTGATTTAGGTTTCTTTTTTTTAGGTTTCAGCACGAGACTTCTTTCTGAGGTCGACAGTGCTTAAATAAAGGGCACAAACTACTAGACAAATAAGGAACATATAACTTTTTTACAGTTGTAAAATTGAGTCTAGTGAATTATTCGTAGCATCATAGTATTTAACTATATATCCATTTAATTTTGTCATGTTAATGTTATTAAAATATCAGTATATGACACTGGACCACAAAACCACTCATTAGTAGCATGGGATTTGTAGCAATAGCCATTGTATCAAACAATACATTGTATCAAAATTATTTATTTTTATTTATACCAAAAATCATTAATGTATTAAGTGAAGACCATGTTCCATGATAATGTTTTGTACTTTTCTTACCATAAATATATCAAAACTTATTTTTAATTAGTAATATGCAGTGCTAAGAACATAATTTGGAAAATTTGAAAGGCGATTTTTTTCAGTGTTTAGAGTTTTTTTCACCCTCAGATTCCAGATTTTATGACAATTTATTTAAATTAGATTTTATTTAAAATGACATTAACGGAAAGCTTATTTGTTGAACTTTCCGATGATGTATAAATCAAATTAACTCTTATGACTGGTTTTGAGGTCACATATAATTATGGGCACTCATGAATCCCTTGCTTGTTAATTTATTAATTAGTGAAGTGACATGAAAAACAGTGAGTCAACAGGGTCATTTTAAGGTGCAATATACCTTTAAGATGAATCAGCTTTCGTTTGTGACACTTCTCTGCGGTCTGCTGTTTACTGTCCAGAACAGCTGACTAAGGACTTCTAGCTCTCCCTTGAAGCATTTTAGATTCCTCTTAGCTGTCAGAAGCTGCACATTAACGCACAGAGCACTAGTGTGTGGCAGATCAACCAATACCACGACTGAGGTGAGACCCTTGAGCAAAGCATCATTCCCCCAACTGCCCCTTGGGCGCCGCAGCAATGGCTGCCCACTGCTCCGGGTGTGTGTTCATGGTCTGTGTGTGGTTGATCACTTCTCACTGCTGTGTGTGTGCACTTGGAAGGGTTAAACACAGAGCACAAATTCCTAGAATGGGAAACCATACCTGGACACATGTCACGCACGTCCTTTCCTTCCTTTCCTTTCCATGGTGGCAGGCAACCTGACATGTGGTAGTGAGTACTTATCGTCTGTAGCATGCTATAGTGATGGCAGCACTCGATAAATACCCTCAAGACTACACGTGAATATCTTTAGAGGATGAGAGAAAATGTTAAATGTTGCAAGACGTTAACCTGCTTGTTTAATTTAGTGCAGTGTGGCGGTTTAAATATTAACGGCTGCTTCCATTTTCCTGCAATAGATTTCAATCGGAGAACATTGTCTTTACAACATGAATGAATATTTCAAAAAGCATATTACGTTCACGTGTACTCAGTGAACTTTTGCAAGTGACTGGTAATTCTCATAATATTCTAGCATGTTGACATAAAACACATTGATGCAATTATATAGCACTTTTTTACAGTGGTGTAAAGTACTTGAGTAAATGGACTTCGTTACAGTACTTAAGTATTTTTTTGGCTACTTTGTACTT
>JAUMHI010000074.1:12295617-12306736 GCA_032359435.1 Enteromius unitaeniatus | reverse complement strand
CAAGTGACTGGTAATTCTCATAATATTCTAGCATGTTGACATAAAACACATTGATGCAATTATATAGCACTTTTTTATATCATAATTCTTGCTTTTTTCCCTCACAATTGTAAGTTTACATCTCACTATCCAGATTTTTTTCCATGTGATTTTTGTGTGATAAGCTTTTTCTGGCAACTGTGAGATTACTGGCTTCCCAGTGTTTTCTTAAGGTACTTGTGTTTCTAGATGATTGCGAAGGTTTTACTATGGAGCTGGGGTATGTTTAGGTGTTTGCAAAGTCATTGCCATGCCTAGTTGATTTTAAGGATATTTCTAGATGGTTGGCATCTAAAAAAGCAAATGATAATACATTGATAATATTCTAATCATAACAGTTAGGTTGTCCGACTCACCATAATTTCAAGATGACAACTTTTGACCTTACTCTGACTTAAAATTATGCATTTCTATGGAAACAGTATCAACAACCAAGTGTTCACATCCTTGTAAACCTTACATAGATACAACTTGTAAGCTGGGAATGTTCTGAGAGCTACGACTTAGACCATTTAGCTGCTGTACCACCTGACTGCTGCCAGATTAATTTTGGTGCTACTTAGGCCAAATCCCTGTTCTATTTTATATTCTATCATTTGAAGTGTGGTGACGTAAAATCTTAATTTGAAGGGCTGGTCCTTACCCCTACCCCTCAAACCAAAAGAGAATCAAGAGACTTCATGTGAACCTGCAAAATGGAGCGGCAGGGGAAAGGTGAAGGGCTAAGGGATAGAAATGGGATTAGGCCTTAGGCTCTACGTTCAAGTTTGAGGACATGAAAAAGCTCAGAGTACAACTTTATGTCTTGTCATCCCAAAATTACGGTAATTACAACATGCTGTGAACACATAGTTCTTGTTCTTTATAGCTGTGAACCTATAAAGAACAAGAACATAGAGGGCCTGAGGTCCACCACAGTCTCACAAATCTGGAGGGAAACACTGTCTCAACAAGCCACATTATTTGAGATAGAATTCATATTCACAACACAATGAGAGTGCATGGGTTTCATACTTATTTAATACTTAGTGGGATTGTTTAAATTAATAACATTATGTATAGGTTTAGGATTAGGTTTAGGTCAGGGGTCAGCAACCTATGTGACGGTGTGGCATGCAGAGGGATAATCACTGTCACACAAGCAATACAGGAGAAACTACACACCGACATACATTTTAAGGGAATCATTCATTATAGTCACACAGCATGTTAAGAGCTATAAATACTACTAAAATGCCAGAATTAACATGCTCTAGTCCACAGACGGTAATTCATTTGTGCAATCACTGCGCATACAAGATGCTTCAGATCAGCGGATCAATATCAAATGAATTCATATCAAAGTAGGAGCGTTCACAGGAGCAGAGCATGAATTCCGTTTAATGCTGAGGTAAGATATAATGGGGTAAGATGCAAAATCATTAGTCAACTTTTGATATTAATATAGTGCATTAATAAGGGAAGGTAATTAAACTTAATGTTTTAATGCACACTAGGCTCTATGCACTTCCGCGTTTATTCTTGGGACCCTTAATTACATCTGGTGCTGCTCCAGAAACCATTGTTCTTAATGAAGAACTTTTAAAAATGGCAGAGAAGAAAATGACTTTTCAGTTTACAAGAACTTCCCTGAATTATTGTAAATGCTGTCTGTTGCATTGCAAGTCACACAAAATGGAGAAAGGCATTTTAAAGTGTCTCAAGTTTCATCGACCACAATAGGGTGAGTACCAAGTACCGATTTCACCAATTTGATCAGCTTAAAATACCATTCACTTTACATTGTATGACCCCCTAAGAGATAATATCAATAACAAAAGAGCTCTCAGAAGATTAATCCATGTTTGTTTGCATCTGTAATGTGGGTCTAAAAGGTGTTTACTTTGATGAACCTCTTCAATTGATATAAAGTATGCCTAGAAGAGACAAGCCATGGTGGGGTGGTAGTCCTGTTTGCCAGACTTACTAGACAATAAGGTATAAATGTTTCACAGTCTAATATTGTTACATTATCTTTTTACATCTTGCTATATTCATAATATTTAACACACCTGTGTGATTAGGCTTTGTGGGAAAGACAAAACACGGGCTCGGTGAAGCGCTCTGGTTGGTTGGCGCGCTCGGGCAGCGCAGGCTCAGTGATGCGCTCTTCCTGTGCAGTTTTACGTGGTGCAAGTGTGGGAAGAAGTTTTCTTGGTGCAGGAATCGGGCGGTGAATTCATGGTGCGGAAATATGCTGGTGTTCTTTCCGTGCGCAATTGTTGCACCGTCATTGAATGGTACTCTGATTTCCGTTATTCTGTTACGTTGGCGTGTGTAGTCCAAAAGCCAAGAGTCATAGAGTATACAAAAAACAAAAATCTTTTAATATAAATCATCAAGGAATCTGACATACAGAGAGTCACTGAACACACATCTAAACATTAACGATAACGGACGAAGACTGAAACACAGGGAGCAACTTAAGAAGGGCAGACAATCAACGTAAACGAGCTAGACACACCTGAACAGAATCACTAATTAACAGAACTAGGTCACAAGAGGAAAACACAGAGCACATGGAGAAACACAACATAACAACTGCACATGTAACAAAAATGTGGTTACCGTAATATTTATGGTCACATTCCGGCAACCACAGTTTTTTACCGTACATTTTAATTTTTTTTTTTTTACAGCGTATAGTGGTGCTCAATAGGGTCACGTTGCAAACCTGTTATTCAAACTTTAATAAAAAAAAAAAAAGAAAATAAAGGAACTTTTAAAGAATGTAAAAAACGAGTAATGAAAAATGCGTGAGAAAATCCTTGCGTGATAATCAAATATAGAATTTTTTTTCTGAACATTTAAAAAAATAGAAATAAAGCATGCATTACAAAGGGTGGAGGTGGTGTCAATGGCAGAATGGTTGACCAGAAAAATTTTAAATGGCCAAAAGGTTGCTGACCCATGGTTCAACTTCAGGTAATAGGCCAGTGACAGTTATACTGGCTCTATAGTAAGCCTGCTGTATTTAACCTATCATTTACAAGGGCTTGACCCAATAAAATAAAGCAAGCACCATATCAACCTCTAATATATGTCACACCACATGCCTTAAAGATAATTCATAAATACAGAATGTCCATCTATTGTTTACAAGTCAGAAACTATGGTTACATAATTAGAAAGCCTTCCTCACAATAGTGGTTGATTAGGAACAGACAATTAGATCGCTTTGTTGAGCACAGAAAAAATACAATCTCGTCTTTATGTTCTGCTCCTGCTATAACAAACACAGAATTGGCTGGCATGTGGAGTGAAATTGATTTCATTATGAAATCAGGCCCTTTAGAAAAAAGTGAAGCAGAAAAAAAACATGAAATTTAGATGTTTTAATCTTTAAGCAAAGTGGAAGAGCATAAAAAAAACATGGAGGTTTGAAGAGTTTGCTCGATTCAAGGAAGTGACCCCCTTTTGCATCCTTTCAGACGGGAGTAATTAGAGGAGCTGTTGCTTGTACAGGAATTCCTGGCCACGCTCAACCCAAGAAAACCAACGGTGGCCTTTCCAGCCTGGCCAAAACTTGTCAGACATTGCCAATCTGCTTTCAATAGTTGGCTGGTATTCCAATGCAACCCGTGCGTCCGACCAACCACGAGTAACGCTTCTCAGAGTGTGCAATTTGGCCAAGTCTTATCAGTGGCAGAGCCTCATGCTGAAAGAAACTGCAATGGCTCAGGCTGCCCATATGTGTTCATTAGTGACCACTTCTGTTTGTTTTCTACACAAAGAAACGGTGCAACTTTTATATGTGAAGGCAACTTTCCAGCTACGATAAACAACGGAAACTTTGGGCCACTAGGGCTTCTGTGGGGACATTTCACGGGTACTGTGAGCGTAGTATGCACCTGTGATAAACAGGTGTGCAACACTTCTAGTAACCTAATCAGCAGTCTTGAGTCTAAATGTGCTGCAAGGTGCAACCAGAAAGAATATGCTGAGCTGAGGCATTTTTCTTGAGGCAAGAGTGGTTGTGGTTGTCAAAAAATTGGGGTAAAAAAATCTCGTAAGGCCCAATAGAATGTAATGCGGATCCTCCATCTGTGAGCTGTGATTGGATGATCTTACCGCTAACGTGAGGCAGACTGGGCGGAGGAGGGGTGCACGAAAAGCGAGATGCGAAAGGAAAGGAAGTGGGGCTATTTATAGTAAGAAGGAGGAATGAATGTGTTTGGACAGGTGTAATGAGGGGATTGATTAGGTAATGCAGTGCCAGCCATGCGCAATCGTCCAGCGCTCCTCCCGAAACACATTGTTTGCAAAACATCACTTAGTTTTGGTGTATTCACATTACCTTTTAAAAGTTTTTTATTTCAAATTTTCACGTTTTGAAATGTGATACAAGCTGTTCATGCACAGATCTTTGTTTGTTTGTTTGTTTGTTTCATTTTATTTAACCCTGGGAAAGTAATTAAGAACAAATTCTTATTTTCAATATCACAATAAATAAAACACATATAAAAAAAGTTTAAAAGACTAAATTTTCAAACCCAAAGGATATTCTTTATAATAGTATAGTTTATAAAAATGCGTAATTTAAACATGCCCCCACATATCTACCTCACTTTGTGGAAAGATTTGCATAAAACCATCTAAATGTTACGCGAAGAAAGAAGTTGTAACTTTTACTCTTGGTGTAGTATTGTCACAGCCTCCACCATGTCAGAAACACTTTGTGTTTCCTAATATGGTAAGGGGCCTAACATTTCCCTCACACGCTTAAGGTATTTGGCCAATCACAAAGCACTGGATAGCTGGCCAATCAGAGCACACCACATTTTTCAGAATGATGAGCTTTGTAGAAATTGACGCATCACGTAAACACACTGCATTACACCAATTTTGTGAAATATTATTACAGTTTACAATATCTGTTATCTATTTGAATACCATCTATGTGAATATATTTTAAACAATAATTAGTACATATTTCTGTATGATATTCAAAATATGGTAATGTTGGTTGTTTGTTGCAGGGTTAGTTTTTCTGAAATTAAAACCAAATAAAATATAAAATAAATCATACTTGTTTTATTTCAGCTAGTAACCAAGTAACCATTTTTCTTAAGCTTAATGTACTAAAATAACCACAACAACAACAAAAAAAAATAATAATCTAATAAACTATACAGGCTGTGTTTTTGAAAAACAAAAACTAGTAAAATTGTCAAAACACAGCAAAAATTAAACCATAAACTATGAATATAAAAACGAATTAAAATATTGCATGAATCATAGTAGTATCTAACACTGGTTTGTAAAAAAGTGATAACGGAACATGAATTTAGATTAATCTCAAAAATGGACCCCAAGTGGATTTTACCTTCTCATTCCTTAAGGCCACCACATGCCAATGATGCTAAGCTAGCGCTAACCTGAGATTCGACCACAAGTTAAGTTATCGGTCTACCTGCCACACTGTGGTTAAATAACCGGGAATTGTTTTGATACAAGAAACGAAATGTAGGTGAACATGCCAAACATGGTCAAAATATTTACAGTAACCATAGTTCTGGCCATCAACACAAAAACACTATGATTAAAAATGATGCTGCAGAAATACGAAACTAACCACAATCAAAATACCAGCCATGAATTAATGATCTATATGGGTTCTGGAAAAATAAAAACTGAGGAGTGAAGTACAAAGACAGGCATCTAACATGAAAACATCAGACGCGAAAACATTTTATTGCAACATTTCTTGCAGATGTCTACAGTGTGCGTGACAGCTAGCTATTTGAGCTAGCGATGTTTACGAGTTCACTCAACTGCAACTACTGAAGGTTATACTGTACAGTTGCTCAGTGGCTTTATGCCAGAAGAACTCCACGGTCACAGAGCAACACGTGCAATCCCAGAGACATCACTGACTGGTTTATAGTCTAACCATTACGCTGATAAACATGTGAGATAAAAGGGTAGATTTCTTTATAAAGTTATTGTGCTACAGAATTTGCAACTGAAACTGATCGACTGTAATTCCAGAATTGTTTTGCAACTTTTAGCGGGAACTAGATACCGCCTGATTAAAAAGGCATTCAGTTTCATTTGTTTGGACACACAGTTGGCTTGGACTATTTGATGAATTGCATTTTGGTGCCCACTAACTGACCCAAGAAGAACGGTGTAATGTTTAGAGTTTGCGCTTTTATAGTTCCAGAGACTTGAGGGAGCTCTCAGTTATGTTTGGGTATGAACTTTGGTCCAGATGTTTCTCCTAAAATGGGAGGGCTTAAACTCAAATGGGAAATTTATTGACATATAGTAAGAACATACAGCTTTTTTTTTTCTTGTAAGAAGATGAACAATTCTTTGGCTTTTGTTTACAAACCTTTGGTTAATTTGGATACATAATGAGAAGTTGCAGAAAGCTAAGTAGCTAAAACCTTCTTGAAAAATCCTGAAATGTTAGTTGATGACGTCATGTATATTTTTACATTGGGACCAAAGAAACAAATGTAAACAGCTGATACATTTTATATAAGGTGGCCTTAACTACTGCATACTTACTTTTAAATTAATTATTTGATACAATGCACTTATTATGTACATACATGTTTTTACATTGACTCATTGTATATTTTTTAAAAATACCTAAATGTAATTAAAAGTATAATTACACTGTTGACCCAACCCTTAAACCTACTCATAACACCAAACCTGTTCCTAACTTTACCCGTATCCCACATCAGTAGCAGCAAAAGTGTTTCTCAATACAATATGACCACAATAAGTACCTTGTACAATTTTTGTTTGATTCCCAATACAGTTATTGTAACTGTCAGACAAGGAGAGGTCAGGACAACCAAGGGTAAGTTGAACAATATTTATTGAAATGATGAAATAGTTCAGTAATGATGAGTTCAGAGCTTGAGTGAGAGTGATCTCCAGATCGCTCTCTCCAAATCCTTGTAGATCAGGCGATCTCCAGATCGCTATGGCATCCGTTTGTATGTCTTAGATCTCCAGCGTGGTGAGAGTGATCCTTAATCTGGCGTGCAGATGACAGGTGAGTAACTTAAGGTGAGTGTAAAAAGGTAAGTGGTGAAGGGATTTCTCACGGTAAAAGGGCAATCTCTCGTTCGCTTTCCTTTCCTTTGCAGAAACCTTCAGGTGAGTAGCGTGGTAAGACACAAGGTAAGCACTCTGTGTGGCATATAAAGCAGGTACAGCAAAGACTTCTCTTGATATTCCACTAAGTCTGTGAACAGGATATCACAATGAAAGGCAGCAGTTAAGTAATAAAGGTAATAACCTCGAGCTCAGCCGTCATGCCACTGGTGAATGCTACTTATATGCGGCGTGCTCTAATGTGAAACAGGTGTTCTCAATTAATAATCAGGTGACTGTGAGCATGTGGTGACGGCTGTACTGGGATCAGTACAGTCCGATTGTGTGACAGTTATTCTCATTTACATATTTTTATTTCTGTTGTCAGACAATGCAACCCGAATAAAGAATATATGCAATCAAAGCAGGATTTATGAACAAGTTGTCATCTAACTAAATAAATTATCACAAAATTAAGAGAAAAATTGCAAAATATTTTAAAATTTCACAGCAGCAATAACAAACTCCATACGATTTTTTTTTATTTTCTGGAGAAACAAGTGAGATATTGAAGTAATTTCTTATGGAAGATGCTGATGTGAGTTCATCAGTGAGTGGGTCTAGTATTATGTACCCAGTTTAAAATGAATCTAGATTAAACTGGATTGAATATCACATGCCTCTTGAGCAGTGAAGGGTACTGTAGTGATGGATATCTGTTGTGAATGTGTGCTTAACCTCAGCCAGTTGGCAGTATACTGACTCACTGAGTGGACAAAACAGAGTCGATAAGGTAGTCAATCTTTTATCACTTTACAGAACCTTGGAATATCTAATAACTTTCTAATTGCAATTTTTAGTGCCAATTTTTTAGTATAAAAGAATCGGTGAAAATTGTTTCTTCTGTTTAAGGTCTGATAATGTTTAAACCCAAACTGTAAGATATATTACGGATGCTTCCTTTACTTTCCCACCATAGCAATGAGCAGTATAATGGCATTTGAAAATGTTTCAGCTCAGTTTAAATTGTCAGACCAAAACTCATGCGGTCACTGGATGAGTCATTAATAATATTCAGTGCAACCAAAAACTTGTGCAAGACCTCACACATCTTTTTTTACTGTACCATGTCTGTGGTTTTCTTCTGTTCCCATTTTTTCCTGGGTCTCTTGACATTCAAACCACTTTAAAAAACATTTTAAGATTTAAGGATCTATGGTATGGAATGAAAAATCCATATGGGCTATGGATTTTAAATGTAGTGCTATTTAGTTCAATACAATTGACCGGTAACACTTTATTTTGATGGTCCCTTTTGAACAATCTGTTTACAATAAGTAGCTTTGCACGTACAGTACTTGTCAACTAACTGTCATTAGAATATTAGTACACTCTTTAATTAATATCTGCTAACTCTTTATTGTGACGGTCTCACAAAAGACGCTCTACTGACTATAAGTAAGTTTACAAGTACATAACAGCTTATTCTAACCCTAACCCTACCAGTCTACTAATACTCTGCTAGCACTCTATTGAGAGTTAATAGATATGTAGGTGCAATGTTACTTCTAATCAACAGAATACATTAAAGGGACTATCAAAATAAAGTGAAACTGATTGACCTCCATGAGAGATGTATAGCCTTGTTGCTTGCAGACAGTTTGTCTTCTACCTCCAATAAATCCATAAGTAACCTATCCAGCTAAATTAAATATTAAAATCGTGTTCATGCTGTGGTCTTCATTAGCAGATCCAACTCCCATGCCAGAAGCACTGGTTCAATCCTGCTTGGAGTGAACCATAGGGGTGATATTGGTGCGTGACTCCAATGGGAGTAAGGATCAATACTAGTACGATCTCACTCCCCATATCTCAAGAGGTGCAATAGTGAGTGATGCTACAAACAGTGGTCTTTAGCATCCTTGTTAGCATACCCACCTCCGTCTCCCATAATTTCTCCCTCAAGCCGATGAGATAATGCAAAGTGGTAAGTTTTAGGAGAAGATTTTTAGAAAGCATTGCAATAGAACTAGACTACTAGTACTAGGCACTAGACTAAAACAACTTTGCTTATTCGTAAAGCAATAAGCACCCCTTTCTTTGAAAACTGTCAGTTTCACTTTAATGCTCCATTAATGCAGATGGGACAGCATCCAGAACTTCTCCTGTACTAGGCCAGCCAGTTCACTTTCACACCACAAATGACCACGTCTTTTCTGTTTGTGAGTTGTACACAAGATTCTGTGACTAATGATGAGTGGCAGCATGGTATCTGTTTGTTCCAGAATACTTGCCATTATTAGAATTGGGAAATCAGCAACCAACCACAAGACAGGCAATTAACAAAAAGGGTTGCGCCAACTATATAGAGTTGACATAATGATCTGACTCAAGACTACATTAAAGTGTGTCATTGAATTTTTTCATTTATAGTGAAATAGTGAACATCATTATAATAAGCGTCTCAGATGCTGGATTAACACATATAGTACATACAAAAGAAAATTAAAGTTTGTATTAAAAACAAATCTGCAGAAAGGTTCTGCAGCTGAAAAAGCTATTTACCGTTTCATTGGGTGATGTAACTGCTGGAAACCAAATGTGTCTATGACATCACTGTACACTTTTCTAATTTGCTGAAAAGAATTACATGCACTGTTTATATAAAACATAGACAAGAAAACAATGCTTAAAGCCTCCAAAAGTCAGTTATCAGCTCTAGAAACATTTTGCAAGCTTTGGATTAAATCAGAGAGAGAGAGAGAGAAAAAAAAATTCAAAATGAATATCACTTACACATTAAGTTATAACATTGGGTAAGGGGGTCATAAATAGCACTTCAAATATACTTTATTTCAACAGTATTGTCAAACAACATTTCTGGAATAAAAAAAAGTTACATTCATTGTAATTACATTAGGTTGTGTTCTTCTGAGCAATCATAGTGATAGCAGGCCCATCAAATGGTATGAAAAGGCATTATTGACATTATTGAGTACTGTCATTATAACCTTACTTCATTTGACAGACAAAACAACTTAGTTTGCTTATGAAGTATGAATTTTATCAGTCCATGGGAATTGATTCCCATGACTTCAGCACTGATATCACCACAAACTACTGTTTGCAAATGTAACAGGCTAATACAACTCATGAGTGCTGTTGACACTACTTAAAGATGCCAGGGTCAAACATGAAGATGTAAATAAGTCATCCATATAATAATATATGTTATGTTTCTTGACAGTGTTACATAGGAAAAATATACAATCAAACAACAAAGGACCTAAGACAGAGCCTTGTGGTACTACAGGCTCCAAAATGTATGAGGACTTTCTAACACCTCTTAATACAAGCAAATAAATGTATCTGTGGCAAGATATTAAAACTGAGCACCCTGACAAGTGCTGTCTCTTTAGTTAACCCTGGGATGCTAGTGTTCTCAACAATAACCGGCAAGTGTTCCAGGTAGACCAGCATATTACCGCTATTAAATGAGTTCTACTGTATAAGCTGACCACCTTTACCAGCATATTATGGTACACCAGCAAGACCAGCACAAGTCCAGCCTGAACAAACATGAAAATTCATACTGACTTAACCTGCCGTTTTCAACAAGATAGTTAGCCATTTTACCAGCATCACTATTTGGTTTCTTTTTAAGTTTCTCTATATCGTAAACTGGCACTTTGAATGATGAATTATTATTCACGAATTCGCACTTCTTCATTAAATTAAATAATAAAATTTGTCGTGCTGTCCGGGGGCGAGCCGGGAGCTCGGCAGACCCCAAGCTCTGCTGAGAGTAACCCTAGCGAGGGCAGAGCTCGGGGCGAGGTTCGGTCCCGTTCGCCCCCTATGAAGGTGCGAAGAACAGGCGGAGAAGGGGAGGAAGGCAGGATCTTGCATAACTAGATACTGAGAGGAGTGAGACGATGATATTTATGCCGAGGCGGATAACATGAAATTAGGAATAATTAATAGG